>PVIC010024887.1:0-13100 GCA_004025085.1 Thryonomys swinderianus
AAAAGAAAAGAAAAAAGGACTGGCGATGTTGCTCAGTGTGAAGGCTTGGGTTCCGTTCCCGGCATAAACACAATAACTTGAGGAGGCAGTAGCTAAGAATAAAGATAGTGGGGCTGGAGATTTAGCTCAGTGGTTCCGGCACCTGCCTCGCAAGTGCAAGGTCCTGAGTTTGATTCCCAGTAACATACAATACCGGGCATGGTGACTCATGCCCACCAGCAATCAATACCATATACCACAGTGTCAGGCGTACTGGCTCACACCTATAATCCCAGCACTCAGGAGGCAGAGATAGGAGGATTGCTGAGTTCCAGGCTTGCCTGGGCTACACAGTGAGCTCAGGGCCAGCCTGAACTACAAAGCAAGACCCTGTCTCCAAAAAAAAGAATAAAGACAGTGATGGAGGAAGGTTAGCCATGCAATTGGGGCCCACGCTAAGCCCTGGGCAATTGGAAGCCACTGCAGGTTTTGAACAGGGGAGTCACAAGGTCAGAATCACTTTTCAGAGGGAGCCTTCTGGTGACTAATATGAAGGAAAGAGAAGAGAGGAGGCAAGAGAGGGCAAAAATCACACCAGGTCACACTCATAGAAGATCACATAGTTTTTTTATTTTTGTTTTTGTTTTTCTGAGACAGGGTCTCACTTTGTAGTTCAGGCTGGCTCTGAGTTCACTATGTAGCCCAGGCAAGCTTTGAACTCAGCAATCCTCCTGCCTCTGCCTCCTGAATGCTGGGATGACAGACGTGAACGACCACGCCCAGCACTGTGGTATGTGGTGTTAATTGCTGGTGGGCGTGAGTCACCACGCCCAGCATTGTATGTGGTTACCAGGATCGCACTCAGGGCCTTGCGCTTGCAAGGCAGGCACTGGAACCACTGAGCTAAATCTCCGGCCCAAAGAACCCATAGTTTTGACCAGCCAGGCCTGCAGATATGTCACCAAAATCCCCACTGCAGATAAGGTCAGTGTGGACCGACAATGAGCGTCTCCAGACCTGCAGTCAGACCTCTAACTCAGGTTCAAGAATGGAAAGCAAACCCAGGACACACATTTACCCCCAGACACAGGCGGACAGCCTGGGCCTGTGCATTCTGATGGACACAGGAATTCACACACATGCAGTGTGGCTGGTAAGGGCCCTCCCCTCCCCCCTCCATCTTCCCCAGGTCCCTCACCACCTCTGGTAGGAACAAAGCTGACCTTTGCCCTCTGGCCCCTGGCCTCTCCTCCCACACCTCCTGGCCCAGAGGGAGGAGCTGTTTGAAGTCTGGGCTGCAGCTGGGTTTCCTGTTGCCTGGAGGAATGTGGGAGGACTTGGCCAGGGGAGGGGAGAGGAGCTGGCCCTGGAGGAGGGCTCCCTGGGGGCCTGGGGACCTTAGGCTCCACACTATGTGGTGAGGGGAGCTTCCTGATTCTTGGTCTCTCTGGCCCCAGCTGTGAGCTGTCCCAGTCTGAAGGAGGGGAAAACCAGGGCTGTAATGGCTCCAGGCCAATAGGCCTCTTGTTCTCGGATCCGCAGCTCAGTGGTTTAGGTAAGGCCTGTGCACCCCCCGGGCCTCAGTCTCCCCTCCTGTGGACTGGGTTGAGCACTCTCTATCTAGCAAGCCACACATCCCTGAAGCACCTTTGAGGGCGGGGTCAGCCTCAGAACTTGGCCAGTTTTCAGAGTGTTTTCACACCCGCGTGCCCGATGAATCTTGAAAGTTCTGCCGCTATTTTACAATGGGAAAAGCGTGACAGGGTAAGAACACACGCCAAAAGGGATTAGAACCGCGTATGTCTGGTTCCCCAGTCCACATGTCCTCCAAAACTCGAGGCCTCACAACTCTCTATCACTTTTTATTTACACCAGAAGAGAAGTGGTTGGAGCAAAGTGATCCCAGAAAGGGATGATGCCGGCTCTGGGACGACCTAGGTCCCATTCCTCAAGTCTCTTTCAGCCTGCCGCCGCTGAAGCAGGCACAGAGATTGGACACTAGGTGGCAGCAGCAGCCCATGGGAAGATTCGGCCTGCGCTTTGGGGGACACTAACAGCAGTTTGGGAAGACTCCAAGAGAAGGACCAGGCTCCCTATGACAGGGAGGGGCTGCAGGGCTTATTATCAGTGATAACCAGCAACTTGGGGTCAGTCGCACCCATTCTTTCTGGGGAGGGGGGCGCGGAAACAACCTTGCATGGGAGGCTCATGCTTGGAAAACTCTGCCGAGCCTCAGTACCCTCTGGCCCTCAGAACCATGACCCCTGCTCCACCTGCGTCCGCACCTCTTCCCGTAGCCTCCCTCCTCCATGCCTTCCCCAAACTCCTCTTTGTCCCAACTTCTGGGCACCCTGTATCCCAAAACCATCTCGTATCGTTCCTCCAAAACTTGGTTCAAATGTGGGAATGTTAAAGGAAACCTGGGGGTGCTAAAAACTGTAACCATTCCTGCTTATTAATATCTGACCTTATAATACTCCCCACTTAATGAGTAAATCTTAGAGTCAAAGGCTTCTTATTTGTAATGAGAAACTTCCCCCAGAGAGAAGTTACTCTGGCTGCCCATGATGCAATTCAATCGGTGTACTGTTTAGAGGTCTTCACTTTTCTTATTACAGATGCACCTGCCCCCTACAAAGAGCCAGTAGAGAGCCTCTACCCTTTGTCTCCTGGGGGTTCCAGACTGTCCTTTAGGAGGGACTTGGGGGTGTGCGGAAGACGGTGACAAAGAGCAACAGTCTAGACTCAGCAAAAAGTCATCACCTGCTATCACACACTGGTCAGGGACATAGGAAGAGTCAGAGCAGGTGGGCTAAGGCCAAAGGTATTGCTGGAAGAACTTCAGACATAGAGCGAGATGGATTTAGCCAGAACAGACACCAACGAAGTAGGAACCAGCATAGGGCCAGTCGGGGCTGGTGTTGGTAGATGCCAAGGACAGAAAGGCCCCCTGAAAGCCCAGAAGTGGGAAGTGCCACAGAAGATAGACACGGGGAGACAGCAAATTGCAACTCCCCGCCACAGCCCAGAGGATAAGCTCAGGGACTTTGGAAATAGCCAGACCCTGGTTCAGATTCGGCTGAGCTCCACCACTGCCTACTTGGAGAACCTAGGCCTTAGTGCCCTCATCTCTAAAACAGAGATTACAGCAGTACCACCTTCCATGGTTGTTCCAGGGTCCAGGGCCCTGTCCTGCCCTGGATTTGGCAGCTGCATTAGTTCTTCCAGCGCTGTCCAGTCCCCTCCACAGGGCAAAGAAGCCTTGGGCAGCAGTGCACATTCCCATCTGTGGGACAGGCCAGGCAGGGCCTGGAGTCAGGGGCTGGAGAACAGATGTGACCTGAAGAGGTAGGTGAGAGTGCTGAGCCCAGCCCCCCTCCCCGCAGCGCCGCAGCAGGAGCTGAGAACTGTTCAGAATCTCGCTTCCCAAAAGACCATAATTGCGTCGATTCAGGAGGGGGCTGCTATTTGCATTATTCCGATTGGGAGGGCGAAACTCGGGGCGTCAGAGTCTGACAGGTGGGGTTCGCTGACAGCGGATGAGACGCTGGCTCGGGCTTTGAGATTTCTCGAGCTGTACAGAATCTCTCGCGCTTTAACTCATTGGAAAACCTTTACAAAAATGGAGAAACTCCCCAAACAGAGTGAGCCGATCGTCTCCGTCCTCCTCTCTCCCTCTCACATAACTGGGATGCCCCGTAAAGCCTCAGCCCCTCCGGCCGGTCCTCGGATACCCTATTCCACTCCCATTCCAGCCTCAGGCCCCGCCCCTTCACTCCCACCCGTCACCTCCGCTCGAGCCAGCGCCCCCAGCAGAGGTCAAGGAGCGTGGGGCTCATCCCTAATTCGTGGGGAGGGTCTGTCCCCTCCGTGAGCCAGGACGCGCGCCCGCCGGCGGGCCCGATAACGGGTCCTCGCGGGCTCGCGTCCACCCCGTCGGACCTCCTGGCACCGCCCCGCCCGCCCAGCGCGCCGAGCGGCCGAGGCGGGGACTACAAGTTCCGGCGTGCCCCGCGCGCGCTCCCCCCTGGGGTTCCGGATGGTGAGCGGCGAAGGTAAGGCGAGCTCGCAGAGGCAGCGGCGGCGGCGGCGGAGACGGAGAGAGGCAGGCAGGCAGGGCGAGGGCGAGAGACGGAGGGAGGGAGCGAGCGAGGCGGACCAGACAGACAGACAGGCGGGCGGGCGGGCGGGCAGGCAGAGCGAGCCACCCGCCAGGCTGCGCTCAGCCCCGCGCGCAGCGGAGAGAGCAGAAGGCAGGAGGAGGGAAGGGAGGAGGGAGGAGGGAGGGAGAGGGAATCCAGCTACCACCACCCAAAGCCAGCGTCTGCTTTCTGTCCTCATTTCCTTTTCCCACCCAGCTCGGAGAGGAGAGAAAGGCAGAGAGAGCGAGAAATAGAGATAGGCAGGCAGACCGACAGACAGACAGAACGGGAGGGAGGAGGGCGGAGGAGGAGGAGCAGGAGGACTACGCGGGGCGCGTTCCCTCCCAGGTTTGCATTTGGGGGGGTGGGGCGGGGGTGTCCAGGGCTGGGAGAGTGTGTGCGCGGCGGGAGGAGTGAGGGGGGCGCAGAGAGACCGAAGGAGTGATCGAGGTGGGGGGACGCCACGGGAGCGGGGGGCCGTGTCCAGCGGAGTTAGCGACGGAGAATGTGAGCCGAGGCGCGAGCCATGCTGTCAGCCACGGCGGGCGGCTCAGGGCTCCTCCACGACTCCTCTCCCCAGCAGCCGTGCGCCCGCGTCGCTGCTGCCGCCGCCGGAAGACAGACGCCCCCCAAAGCCCCTCGCCTGGCTCGGACCCACGGAGCCAGCAGCCCAGCACTCCGGTGAGTGGCGCCTCCTCCCCAGCCCTAGACCCCTGCTGGGGACCGGCCGGCAAAGCTCTTTTGTGCAGCGCACCAGGGGGGGCCCCCGCGCCCCCGGTCCGGTCCGCGGGACCCTGTGGCTGCGTTGCCCGCGGTGCGATCGGTCTTTGTTTCCACCGGGGCCCGCGGCTCGGCTGGGCTCGGCTCGAAGCCTGGCAGGCAGCGCCGGGAAGGGGGAGGGGGAGGTGGACGGGGAGGGGGGCAGGGAGGGGGGGTTCTCGGGTTTCCTGGCCGCCCCGCGGCTCCCCCGGCTCGGGGGCGAGGTGCGCGCCCAGCGCTGCCACGCGCCCCCTCCTCCTTCCCCCTCCCTCCGCCTTTGGATTTAAAACTGCAATTTGCTCTCCAGCTTGCTGAGAATGTTGGGGGGGCATGAAGGGGGACCGTGGGAGCGGAGAACAAGGCTGGATTTTAGGATCTGCGCTGGGAAAAGGGGAGACTGCGGAGGGAGGAGCCCCTCCCTCCAACCCCCAAATCCCAAGGTTCCGCTGGCGCTCCGGGAGTTGAGGGGCGGGGACCTAATGACCCGAAGGGGGTGTGGGGCGTAGGAGGGATTTGGGGGCGGCCGGAGCCGGAGGGGTTGGGCCGCGTGCCCGGTTACCTGGCGAACAAAGTCGGTTCACTTTTGCATAAATAAATAAATAAATAATCGCCTATCTATGCGTCTCCTCTGGGGCTCTGATTGAATCAGCCCCCTCTTCCCCAGGGGGTGGGGTGCTGAGTGACAGCTGTCAGCCCCCTGGGCCAGGAGCTAGGGGTAAATTGCTGAATCTCTCTGCTTTCTGGCTGAGGGCGCCTTCCCCCGCTGGGTCTGGGTCTCCCGGCAGAGCCAGAGGGGCAGGGGGCTGGCTCAGAGTCTAGGAAATAACCTTGTTTCCTGTTCTACAGGAAAAGGGACAGCAACCTAGAGTTTGGGGGCTGGGGATGAGGACTGATGGGAGCTAGGGAGGGGAGGGTTCCCCAGCAGTCTGACCCCCCAGCCTCCTGCCAGGCAAAGGGGCCAGCCGAGGGAGGAAGGATGTGGGCCTTGCTGGCCGGAGGCGGGAGCTGGGGCTGTCCCTGAGGCGGGCGGCGGGCAGCGGGCACAGAGCGGGAGGAGGGAGAGAGAGCAGCGGGGGCGGGAATTCTCTACCGCAGACCCTGGGGGCCAGGGCCAGATGTGGAGGGGTGGGGAGTCTCCCCTCCCTTCCCGCTTGAGGGCCCTGGGGCTGGGCTGGGAGGGGCCAAGCCTGGTGCCCTCGGTTCTGCACCAGTGCCTGACTGGCAGGGCCAGCTGAATTTGGGCCCAGGCGTCACCCTGGGAGGCAGGGCTGGGCTGCACCAGCCTGGTCCCTGAGCACAAGGAGGGACCCTTGGGGGGCCTGTGTCTGTCTGGCTGGGCAGGCGTTTCCCGCCGGACCAGTTGGTGTCAGGCGGGACTTGGCCCCAGCTCCCTGGGCTGAGCTCAGGGTGTGAGGACAAGCTTTGCCTCCGGGTCAGGGTGGCCACATTTTGTCCGCTGCTGCTGTTGCCGCTGGCAGGGCGGGGGCATGTGCCCAGGCCTGGGCAGAGTCCTGCCAGGGGCATTTGGGGTGTTTCTATTGTTGGCTTGTTCCTGTTCCGTGTAGCCCGGTGTGTGTGTCTGTGTGGGGCTGTAAGTGAAAGATTACCAGTCTGTCTTCTCCGCCCTCCCACCCCCCAGCATGAGGGAGCAGGCTGCTGGGCTGTGGTGGGGGGACCCCCCAGGTGGCATATGCATGCCGCTTGCCATCTCCCTCCTTTGAGCAGATGTATATTTATTTTTATAGTAATGGAAAATCAAACTGGATAGTAAGTTGAATTCATTTTTTTTCTCCTGCTGTGTCAATAGTTGGAGTAACCCCCAGAGACTGCTGAACTTCTGGCCCCAGAGTTCCCACCCTTCAGAGGTTGCAAAGACCAGTGAGGGCATGAGCCTGGGCGCAGGGGCAGTGGGCATCAGTCCAAACCAGTGACTCTTGTCCCTCTTGGTCTGGCCTTGGGGCAAGTGCCTAGGTAGGCAGACGTTGCCCCCATTCCCAGACACCCCCCATTCCCCAGGGTGTAGTTTGGCCACTCAGCCACCCCCCTGGTCAGTGCCTAAGTTGTCCCTGATTCCTCAGGGACAGTCCCCTGGTGGGCTCTTTTCCTTGCCTGGGCTCCCGGCCCACGTGCTGATATTTATTTTCTGTAGTAAAATCCATTTTTAATGCCGTTACTTTTGAAATAATATAGAGAGAAACAAATGTGATGTGTTTAAGTTGCCCTCTGTGAGTTTTTAATGTGATCTATGGCTGAGTTAGTGATGGAAGGAGCTGTTGGGCTTGGAGAAATTTGGTGTCATAAAGAAAAAGAGTTTGCTGTTTATTGTGGTTGCTGGGCTGGGGGGTCTGGAACAAGGTCGTGGAGGCAGGGAGCCCCCCAAAACCCCCAGGTGCTGCAGATCAAAACTTAGCTACTGTCTCAGTGCGTGAGGGTTCCAGCATTATTCTGCATTGCTCCCCAGCCCTTGATGCAGCCTGAGGTGAGGGGCTTGGAGCTGGGGGGTCTTGCCCCCCCCCTTGTTTAGATCTTGGCAGGGAGGTTTCTGGAACCCCCTGCTGAGCTAAGCGGAGGTGCTGTGGGGAGGCTGGACTTGGATTCTGAAGGAGATTAAGGCATGGGGTTACCTGATTGTTGTGGACCTGTTGGAGGCTTGAGCTGACAGTGCCTGGCAGAAGACATTTGGGTGGGGGCTGCTCTGGGTAGCGCCCCAGAGGGACTTGGCTTGTTCTTGAATCTGCCTGAAGCACTAACTTTGAACCATTCCCCTCTCTGTCTCTGCTCCCTGTTGGACAGGGGCTCCCTCCAGGCAGACCTGATCTTTTTTGACCCTTTCCCCTTCTGTCCCACCCCCAGGTCAACTTTTTTTGGGGGGGTTAAAATACAGAGCTCTGTGTCTCATCCCAGCCACCCAAGACCACGGGGTACCATGCCTGCGTACCAGATGCCCAGGCCCTTCTGGTTTGCCTGGGTGAGGTCAAGCAGACTCACTATTATGGGATGGAGCCTAGTTCTGGCTCTGGGTCCCCTGGATCTCTTGGGACTGAGGGGGAGGGGCAGTCAGGATGGGGTGGGACTAGGGACTCTTAAGGGGGAGCAAGGGTACTGCTGTTGCTAAAGCCAGCAGATGGGCCCCCCAGGGAGAAAGAATGGGGGGAGGGAGACCCAGGCGGCCACACGCTGGCCAACCCAGGGAAAGACGGAGACTGAAGCCATTGATGCGAGGGTGAGAGGGAAGACCGGCACGACGTGTGGGACCACAGGGGCTGGCTCTGCAGCCCAGAGGACTTCGACTGTCCAGCCATGTCCCACTCCTGTACTGGAGCCAGGAGGAGGCAGTAGTGAGAGCCTTTCACCCCTGACCAAGTGCCAGGGTTTTGGGTGGAAAGATGGGTGGAAATCTCTAGGAAGAGGGCAGACAGGTGGGAGAGAAAGGGAATTCTGGGGGTCTTGACTGATGCCCCCGAGCCCCAGGACATTTCTTGTCTGTCCTCCCCAAATGTTTGAGAACACAGTTGAGGTCTTGAGATGGGGGAGCACCTGAGGCAGGTAGATTTACCCACAGGTTGTCAGGTGTCTCCTGCCAGGAGGCACCTGGGTTATGAAAGAGGAAAACATTAGGGCCCCAGAGATGCCAGGGCATCGTCCACTTGGACCTCACATACCCCAGACTGAGAGGCGGCATCCAAATTCAGAGAGGGGAGCCGCTCACCTGGGCTCCTAGATACTGTCTGCAAGGCCGGGCAGGGACTCAGGCTCTTGCACTGCACCTAACTGCAGCTGGAGAATTGGAGCAGCTGCAGGGGGCCTCCTGGGTGCAGAGGGGGCCGGAGCCCGTGCGAGAAGCAGCCAGGCACCCTTGTGGCCAGAGCCCCCCAGGGGAGGGGGAGGCGCCTCTGCCAGGAGAGAGCGGGAGGGAGGAGAGAGAGGAGGGGAAACAGTGAGTCAGGCTTCCAAGAGCTGAGGATGAGAGAGCCAGAGCTGGGAGGGAGAGGGCAGGGAGGGCTGCTCTGACGGGAGAGGGAGGGGGCCCAGCCAGGGGCAAAGAGAGCCTGGGAGGGAGACGGCCAGCCCCTGGCTCCGGCCCTGGCCCTGGCCCAGGGCTGGGGCTGTGTGGAGGGTGCAGCCAATATGGACTTTGAGGTTGGTCGGGAAGGAGCCAGATTGTGCCCCTGCAGCATCTCTGTATTCATTCCTCCTTTCTGATCCTATCCCAGGGTCTTGGGAAGATGACGCAGTCTTCCCTTCCTCTTTGCCTCAGTTTCCCCATTCATTGTGATATTTGGACTGTGAGCTGTTGGAGAGAAGGTAGGGGAGACAGAAGCTTGGGAGAATGTTGAGGGGTGAGGTCTCAAGCTGCTGGCTGCATGTGTGCTGGAGACACTGCCAGAGCTGCTGCCAGTGCCAGAGGGGGCACGGCCTCTGGGTCCAGACTCCCTGTTGAACTCAGAGTTCATGTCATCTGGTGGGAGCAGGTGGTGGGCAGTGAGCACGGAGATGCAGTGAGTGTGTGTGTGTGTGTGTGTGTCTGTGTGTCTGTGTGTCTGTGTCTGTGTGTGTGAGGGAGACAGAGACAGAGGTGTGCTGGTCTGGCAGTGGTGGATGGGCTGCCTGGAGCCTTTTAAGGTGGCCAATGCCTGGACTGGCCTAGGGTCCTACATGCCCAGAACCAGCCTCTGCCGTTGCTAGGGAGACCCTGGTGTGATCTGCCAGGTTGCTATTGGTAGCTGGGGGTGGGAGTGGGTCTGTGGAACTGGCAAGAGCTGCCTGTCCAGCCCCTTGTGCCTGGAACTGGGACCAGAGCAGGAGGGATCCCCAGGGACTGCTCGGGGGAGGAGGGAAGGGTCCCTCCCTCCTGCCCAGCTGACAGGAAGCCCTGGCTCCCAGCTCCTCCTTCCACAAGGCCTGGTCTGGCCTGCCCCTCCCTCCGGAACCCCAGCATCTCCCCATTGGCTAGGGCATAAGGAAGGTGGGCACTGAGAGCCCTCCCCAGTAGGGCCCAGTTTTGACAGAAAGGTAAAGTGAGGCCCCTGTACCCCGCCCATCCCCACTGCGCAGGAACTCAGCTGCAGTCAGGCCTCGCTTTCTCTCTTTCTGCTCTGGGGTCCTTTGGCCTGGGAGCCCAAGGGAGGGGCTGTTTCTGCAGCTGGCCGGCCCCAACTCCCAGTTCGGCCCAGCTGCTACTGAAGCTTCCAGAAGCTGCAGCCCTGCATCCCACCCTACCCCGAACCAGGAGAGGACTCTGCTGACCTGGGGGAGGGTGCCTTGGGGAACGAGTGGGCACCCTTGGAAGGACTAACACAGACAGCCAGACAGATGGGTGGTAGAACAGATGGACAGAGACACCCACGCACAGACAGGCCAAGGGAGACAGACAGATGGACTTGGACAGGGAGAGACAGACAGACAGAGGTAGTGGCAGAAAGAAGAGTCCAAAAAATGGAAGAACTGAAGAAAGTCTTGGAGACAAAAAGGGAGACAGGGTGAGTGAGAGACAGGGAGAGATAAGGGGGGAGAGAGAGAGGGAGAGGGAGAGAGGCTGGAGGCTACAAACCACAAGCAGGGATTTGATGAGAATCTGGAAGGTGTTTTCTGCCTCTTCCCTCCCAAACCCCCAGGCCAGCCAAGTCTCCATTCCTTCCACCCCCGGCTCAGTTTCCAGCTGCTAAAGAGGTCAGGGAGAAAGAGGAAGGGAGGGAAAAGCCTTGCTGAGCCCCTGGGTCCCTGCTCTTTTGCGAAAAGGGAGTTGAGAGGACTGTCCTTGCCCCAACCTTTGCAAATTTACAGAAAATGTCCCCTCACGCTCACTGTTACTAGAGGATGTCTCCTTGTGCAGACACACCTGTCTCTGCGCACACACACACGTGACGTGTCACACACATGTGATGTGTCACACACATGTGACATGTAACTCTCCACGCTCATGCTCATTCTCCAGCTCTAGAGACTGGTGAACACAGGCCTGTGTTTCCTTCCTTATCCAGGTAGTGACACACAGGTCCTGTCGTGAGGTCTTAGGACATGTCGTCTCGCTCACATACAGTCATGCCCACACAGTGCCAGCCACGCCTGAAGGGAGAGCGTCTGGCTGGCAGGTGGGGGAGGCAGGAGCCCCCCTCTGTCAGTGCATCATGGGACCCCTTTTGGGGAGGTGTGGGGCAGACCTGCACCCTGGGCCCAGTGGGAAAGAGCTGAGAGTGTAGGCCCGTGTACATGTGTGTCTGTCTTGGTGTGTGACAGAGAGAGCGCATGTGAGATGGGGTATGGGTGTGACGGTGGGTGGGTGGGTGTGTGATTGCTACCAGTCAGGTACAGATGTACATGCACGTTTATGTGATCTGCGTGTGTAAAGTACATGTGTCGCCGTACCCGATCCTGCAGTGTGGTGGCTCTGACAGGGTGTGTGTCTGAAGGGCCAGGGTGAGACAGCAGCACGGGCGAGGGTGTAAGTGGCGGCATGGAGACTGGCATGAGTGTGAGTGGAGGGCGCATGAGGGCGTAGCTGCGGCCGTGCGGTTGTGAGCATGTTGTCTGGGCGGGAGAGGTGTTTTCAAGGCCTGGCTGCTCCCAGAAAAGGGGCCATCGGTACAAACACAGGAGAAGGGCTCCGGACTCACAGCCGGGCACTGACCCACACAGAGTCACAAGGACAGACATACCCTCCCTTCCTCTTGCCTGGCGTCAGTGGTTTTCGGAGGAGCCTCCATGAGGACTGTTTGTTGTATGGTTCCCCCGACCCCCAGCCCAGCTCTTCAAACACAGTGATGGCCTCCAGGCGGCTTTGTGGCTCCTGCCTCGACCTCCTGAAAGCAGATGGGTGGGCTGGGAGCGGTTGCACCCCCCTCCCAGGGAGCAGGGAGGCAGCTCTGCCCCTCAGGCCTGGGCACAGACAGAGACAGATGGACCGCCTGTCTCGACAGCCCCCCTGTTGCAAGGCACCCAACACCAGAGGAGCTCTCACGGCAGCCCCCAGTCACCGTTGAGCAAAGGCCAACGCTCTGTTCTTCATGTCCCCAGAGGGGCACCCTCCCTCCCTCTGAGCCCCATCGTCTTGGAGCCCAGGATCAACTACAGTGCCAACACCTCCGGCTACACAAGTGTCCTGCAAACACACAGCTCTAGCATTTCCACAAACACACGGCCACCCTGGATACAAACGCCTTCCCGACATCCAGCTCCCTGATACACACTGCCCTAGCACACCCCGGAGATACCCAGCACACCCCATCGGAGTAGCTGTAACACTGCCCCGGACACTAGGAACCCAGGGGCAGCCCCAAATACCCTCCCACACTTGTGCTTTTTTAGCCCTCTGCATCTCTGGTGTCCACGAGCTGTTCTTACCTTCCCACAGCACAGGTACTTATGGTCTCAGTACCTCCTCGGACACACAGTCATCCTCCCACCCCGGAAGAGCCTCTGCTGCCACACTCTGAAAGCCCTGGCTTCTCTGTAGCTCCCAGACTCCCCAAGCCTGGGATCAAAGTCCCAGGAACCTTTTCACAGACACTTTCCCAACTTACTGGGAAACACAGTGGAGCCCCCCACCAGCAATTAGACCTTTGAAACATGTCTACACCCCTAGCACTTAACCAGGACCCGTCTGCGTATCCCTGAGTACTCCATCCAGTGCGCGCACGCGCACACACACACGCGCGCATGCACACACACACACAGATCATGCCACATCCTCAGCTCCCTCTCTGGTTCCAAAACCCTTAACCAAGTACATCCAACGCCCAGCTAGAGCCAGAATACCTTCCTACACACCCAGGCCGTAGAGCCCCAACACCCTTCCCATGCCCCCCCCAGCCTGGTACTCTCCAGACACACACAGCATGCGCGCACACATACGTACCTCCTGCCTCAGCGTTCACTCAGACGAGAACGCCCCCTGTAGCCACAACATTTACCTCAAACACACAGACGGCTTCAGTTCTAGCGTGTCTCCAGACAGTCCCCACAGCCTCCGATACCTCTCCCGACATGCGAGTACACGCATGGACCCTCCCCATAGGTCTCTGCCCCTCAGCAGTCCCAGTGACTCCCCAGACGTAGCTCAGCTCTGGCTCCGGGATTTTGTTAAGCCATGTAGGGGGCCTGGGAACAGCCTACCCTCTCCAAGTGTGATGCCACCCTTACCCGCAACATGCACAGCCTCGGCCAGTCGCCGTCCTGACCTGTTTCCTTCTTAGAGCCCACAGGCTGCTCTCCTGCTCCCCT
>PVIC010024887.1:13200-25788 GCA_004025085.1 Thryonomys swinderianus
TCTCTCTCTCTCTCTCTCTCTCTCTCTCTCTCTCTCTCTCTCTCTCTCTCTCTCCCTCTCTCTCCTCTCTCCTCTCTCTGCTGTCCAGGCCTCCCCCACTTCCCAGAGCCTCCTCAGCCTGGGGAGCCATCT
Source organism: Thryonomys swinderianus (assembly GCA_004025085.1). Lineage (NCBI taxonomy): Eukaryota > Metazoa > Chordata > Mammalia > Rodentia > Thryonomyidae > Thryonomys > Thryonomys swinderianus. Next base: position 13,333 of record PVIC010024887.1, read on the forward strand.
CTACCCCTCACTGCCCCAGGCCTTTCATTCCTAAACAGTGAGGCTGGACATCTGCTTCAAAGCTGCCCCCCAGACCCTGTGCTCTGGACACTCTGCTTGGGCTCAGGGCCTTGGGGCATCCCTGGGTGTGGGACAGAGCCCTCTGGAACCTGATTTTCCTGGTCCCTCTCTCAGCGCCCAGCCCCGCCTTAGGCTCTGGCGTGTCCATGGGGGACTGGAGGGCCAACCGCCACCTCTCGGCTCACCTGAGAAGGACAGGAGCTGGGGGCTCCGGGAGTGGGGATGGGGAAGGTGCTGGCTTACCCCCCCATCTAGGCTGCAGGGCTTGGTCTCCCTGGGAGTCAGTTCCGACAGTGAAGGTTACTTTACTAGATGCATGATTTTAAACGGAATCTCCACCATCTGTTCCACCCCCTAATTACAGATGCACAGAATCCGCCTCAGAGGGCAGCATGAGGGGAGTGATTTAGAGGCTGAGCTGCTTCTGCCTGCGTTTGGGCTGGAGAGATTGGGGGGGCTCTGAGTACTGCTCACAGCCCCCCAATCCCAAGTCTTTGCTGAGTGTCCCTTGTGCCTCTTCTCTTGCTGGCAGAAGGCTCCTAGGAAGGTTCCCCCTGACCCCAGTGCTGTTGGAGGGGTCCCCCAAGACATCGCCTGTGTCCCAGCCCTGCAAAGTCCTGGGATACAGGCTGTGTTAGGGTCTTAAAAATTCAGTGGATAGATCTAGCTGCCTCTTGTGCCCTGGGGAGCCACAGGCCCTGGCTTGACCCAGCTGTCTGCCCACCCCGGGCGTAGCAGGGATTGGTGAGGTAAGGAGGGGGTGAGAACAGAGATGGGGCTGCCAGGTCTGGCACTGGAGGACATGGGCAAGCATGCCATGTCCCGCCAGGTATGTTTGTACATCGTGCCCATCCATCGCGGCACAGCTGGCATGTGGGATATGTGGGGCTGGTTCAACAGCCCCAAGGACCAGAGGGTCCTGGTGACATGTGGTTATACCCCAAGGACAGGTCTGTCTTTGCCAGCGGGCACCAGTGACCTGGGCCCCCACTTGCTTGGTGGTGGTGGCAGCAGCAGCATGGCAGCAGTGGGCATACTGCAGTAGACTCTGGAGCTTTCACTGCAGGGAGAAAGGGAGAGAGGTTGGGCTGGAGGAATTTTAAAGATTGCTGCAGGCAGGAGGGTCTCTGGAACCCTGTGGAGCGGGCAGTCATGCAGAAGTAATCCTATCGCCGCCTGCCTGGAGGAGTGCGGAGGAGAGGGGGGTGGGGAGGACGGAGCTGCTGCCCCTTTGCCACCTCAGCCCCTTGCTGAGCCAATCCTTGCAGGAGCCAGGGACCCTGGGACCTCCCTCGAGGAGGATGTCTCTGCCATCCCACCTTAGCAGGTGTCCCCTAGAGGGCCAGTGCCACGGCGATTGCTCAGTTCTCAATTCTGGGTTTGATAAATGATGCAGCTCAAAGATAGGGGCCAAGCCAGCTCCCAGTCTCCTTGGGTCACCCAGTGTGGTGCCTCCAGTTGGCAGTGCTGTGGCAGAGCCCTTCCCCCTTCCAGCCTGGTCCTCCTCTTCTGCTGTGTGATCTTGGGCCAGAGGCACAGCCTCTCTGGGCTAGGCTGGGGGCAGAGGAGTGTGGAAGAACCCAGAAACCCCTGTCCTTTTGTCCCACCTCCCAGGCCTCCCAGATTAACTGACAGCTGGCTCAGCCAATCAAGGCTTGGATGGCCTGCTCTACAAGGGCCTCATCCGTTCTGGCCCCTCCATTTTGCAGATGGAGTAACCGAGTCCGAAGGCGGAAGGATGGTCAAGGCCAGCCTGCTGATGAACCCCCTCCTTCCTGCTCCATTCTGCTGTCACTCAGGCTCTTCTCAGCCTCAGCTCAGCTAAGAGCAGGGCCTGGGGGGGGAGGGGGCGGGGGATGTTTGGGAAAGTGGTTGCGGCTGAGAGGTTGCCATGGCGATACTGCAGGATGCCGAGCTGAAGTGGGGGTCCCACAGGGTCTCTGGGGCCCCCAGCTCCACACCCCTGTGGTCTTCTCCTCCCCATCTCCTGTCCCCCACCCATATTCCTGTCAGGCGGCTCCAGTGACAGGTTGGGTGGGTGACAGGTGGTGCAGGTGATGGGCTGGGTGGGTGATGAGCCTGGGTGGGTGACAGGTGGTGCGGGTGCGAGGCAGGCAGGTGACAAGCTGGGTGGTGACGGGCTCCGCGGTTGACAGGCAAGGGGTGTGGTTGGCGAGGATGCTGTCTCCTGGCTGGTGGTCTGTTGCAGCCCCCCTACACTCTTGCATGTGCATACACATAGACTCTGGGCTCAGAGCTTGGGGCTAAGATACTAATGAGGCTTATTACGCATGGAGGGGCAGGTGCCCAGGCTCACTAATGAGAGACCTTTAACGAATAGGGGAGACAGCTGGGGGGCTTCAAGGAATTTGGCTGGCCTTCCTGGGCTGAGGTCCTGGGGGTCCCAACCTGGCCGGTCTCATCCTCCAGCCAGATCTGGATCTGCGCGTGTGCCCCCCCCCGAATTATGTTAATACAGTACTAACCAAGTCATTCTAACTACTCTTGTTAAACAGATTACTGTGTGTGGGCACGGTGCCAAGCGCTTTACGTGCACTTTATCATTTCAACTCAACAGCCCTAGGAGAGAGGCACTTAAGAGTTACCCCATTTTACAGATGAGGACTCTGAGACTGAGAAAAGGCGTGGTGCAGCTGAGATTGCATTTTATTGATTTTTGCTTTTTTTGTTTTGAGACAGGGCCTCACTATGTAGTCCAGGCTGGCCTCGAATTCACAGTGATCCTCCTGCCTCAGCCTCCCAAGTGCTGGAATTACCGATGTGTACCCCCACACCCCGCTACAGTGGCAATTTTAATCCGAGCCTCTCCCCTCAGCTCTTGCCCCTTGAACCACACCAGCGGTGAGCCGGGGGTGAGTGCAGCGCCTGACCTTCTCAGGGCCTCTGTGGGCGGGTAAACACCAGGGGTCTTCAGCTGTGACTCAGGTGACCTCGGACTCCTCCAGCTAGCGGCTGCAGCCTCACCCCATGTGGCCCAGCTTCGGGTGACACCCCTGCGCTAGAGAGAGGGCGGGCTCAGCACTGAGGGGCTGAACTGCACAGGGGACACCTGGGCTATCTGAGCCACTTCCTGCACTGTGTGGTGGGGAGCTAAGCCCCAGCGAGGAAGAGCAGCAGCCGCCCAAGGTCACACACCCTGCGAGGTTGTGGGCCTCTTGGGGATCCCAGGTCTCCCAGCCTCTTGACAGGGTGGGGCCGGGTGTGGCGCCAGGGTCGAGAGGCCGCCTCTTCCTGGGCCCCACCCACCACAGCCTAGTTTTTCCCCAGGAGGTTGTGCGTCCCCAGCTTCTGTCGGGGTGCAGGGTTGTTGGTTGACTCTAGGGCCACCCCCTCCCATGGATGGGGGCCCCTAGTGTACGTTGAGACCGTCCTTTTGGAACCGGCTAGGGTGGGAACTCCCTGGCACTCACTGATGATGGGCCGAGGTCTTGACATTGGCCAGGGCCACAGCACAGCCCTGGAGGGACCAGGCTGGGCCTGGGGATCTTGGAGAATTTAAGGGAGAAGAATGAGGCTCACAAATCTTGGAGTGTCTTGTGTGTCCTCTCCCTTAGTCTTTTACCAAACTTGCTTGCCAGCAGCTCATCTGAGGTGCTGTTGAGGGACCCCACCTGCCCACTCCCTGTCCCCCTAATGGAGGCTCCCTGCCCCGGAAATTGTACCCATGGGAGAGAGAAGTGCAGCCACTGTTGCTGGGCAGGTTAAGACAGTGGGCAGACGACTGGATCTTGCCTCTTGACTCTTTATAGTAGTAGGGCAGGGGGCTTCATTACCTCAGTTTCTCCAGCTTTAGTTTGAAATCTTCCTGATGCCTCCCAGCTCAGCCTGGAGAGGTAGGAGAGTTGGGACCAAGAAGAATTTTAGCAGATGCAGGACACATGGCCAGGTCCTTAGAACCCCACAGTCTGAGAGAAGCAACAGTCTTGCCCTTGCAAGCCCTCAACCCGGAGGTGAGGTCTAGAACCCAGCTGGGTGTGTGCTGAGGTCAGGCGGGGGTGGCGCCGGGTGGCTGGCCTGGGAAGGCTGAGGCTTAGGGGAGGCCAGAGGAAGGGTGGCGGTTTGCCTGGGGGGCTGGGGAGCTGTCTTTGGTTGGGAGGCCGGGGGTCGGGAAGGATCTGGCTTTCCCACAGGCCCAGGCAACAGTAGGCTGGAGTTCTGGGGCCCTCTTAGCTCCCCAGGGAACTCGTTGCTGCTTGGCCCCAGGGACCCAGGCGTCCTGGCGGGTGAGGGCGGGTCTCCAGCAGGCGCCCTGCCAAACCCCGCAGCCTGCTCACCAGGAATCTTGTTGCTGAGAGATGGAAAATCCCGGCTGGGCCTGCAGCTCATCCCTCCCCTCCAGGAGGAGGAGGGGCCCAAAGATTCCTTCCTGCACCCCCCCTTCCCATCTGGGGCAGGGCCCTCCTCAGCAGTGGGTGGGGCTGGGGGGCCCAGGACAGGCCTCTAAGGCCCAGTCACATGTCCTGGAGCCCTGCCCAGCCCACAGTGGGCACCAGGGCACTCTGGAGGCAGAATGAGCCTGGTGCGGCAGAGGAGGGGTGGGGGTAGCGTGCTGAGGCCCAAAAGGGGTCTGGGTGGGGGCTGGTGCCTGGCCCTGGCCCCTCTGGCTCCCCCAGGGCGGAGGGTGAAGAGTTGGTTCTGTCCTCGGACAGGAAGACGAATGATCCCATTATGGGAGCGTGATTTTATTCCACGTGTCACAGAGTCTGAGATTAACTTGCTCACCAGTCTGTGACAAACCCCTCACACACAACACACACAGAGGCAAAGAGACACACACATACACTTGGTGTCACAAACATATCACACAGACACAGATAAAGCATTTCTGAAGCACACCACGTGGCATGGACTCACACACACAGACACGAGCACACGTACTTAGACCTAGACCCATGACCTCAGAGCACAATGTGTCGTCACTCTTGCCGAGGCCGCAGAGACCCACAAGACACACAAGCAGTCCAGGGGTTGCTTGTACTCATTACTTAGTAGACACACATGGAGTCAACGACACATAGTGCCCGTAGACATGGACACACTTAGACACACACAGAACCAAAGTCATGCAGACAGGCATAGACCAGTGCCACACACTCTGAGACAAAGGCCCAAATACATACAGAGACAAAGACAGGCGCAGACACACAGCCAGCAGGGCTCACACAAGCACAGGCGTGCACACCCGGACACAGACAAAGACGAATAAATGCCCAGAGGTTTTGCTGTGGACAGATGTAGAAGCACATGCACATCTGGGCCTCCTCCTCGACCTCCCTGCCTGGGGACATTGGTAATCTGGTGCCTGTGGCTCCAGGGAGGACTCAGGAATCTCCTGCTTTGTGCGAGCCCCCCCACCCTGGGCCCAGGGCCAGCTCCCACTTCTGGCACCAGGCCCATTGCCGGGGCCATATCAGCCACGCCCTCAGCGGAGGCCGACACCTTACCTTCCCCGCTGGTCACACTCACAGGCACACCGTCTCCCCTTGTTTGTGCTCGAAATGCCCCCTTTCTAGTCTCTCACGCATCCGCCCTGTGCCTGTCTCTTGTCTTTCTCAGTCACTCCACCCTCAGCAGATATCTTCAGCCTCCATTTCTCTCACACTCACACAGCCTTCCTCACACACGTGTGCTGCTCATAGCTTTTGTGGCATGCTTGTCCTCCCACACACACACACACACACACAATTCCACACATACCTTGCCTTCTCACACAAGGTGATTCACAAATGTACCAACACACACACTCCCTCACCTGTGGCCTCACCTCCCTCACACGAGCATGCACACCCTTTCGGAGCCTCCCGCCACTTTCCTTCCTCGGGCGCTCACAGACACGTATTCTGCCAAGAGGGTCGCTCTGCTGTGGATGAGCCATGATGGTGTTTGTCCCTGCTCTTCACTGCATCCTTGGCCTCCCTGGCCCCCGTCTCTCCTCTTGGCCTTGGATTCTTTTGTCATTTCCCCATCTAATCAACAAGGACATGTGGAACATCCATTCATTCTTCAAATCGGGATTGGGCGTTGCTGAAAAGGTAAGCCCTAGAAAGGCCGTTGGTGGCTGAGGCAGACGCAGGCCCTTCCCTCACACAGCTCTGTTTCGTGACCAGCCTGGTTGCTTGTTGCATATCTCTTCTAACCAGACTGGAGGGTAACCTTTGGTCTGGGCTGTGGGAGATGGTGTAGGAATTTACAGTAGGAAGAATGCAGTAAGGGTGTTCTAGTGAGAGGGAGCAGCGTGTAGAAAGCCCGGAAGTCACTCAGAGCGAGGTGTGCTGGAAGGACGTGTGGCTGCTCAGACACCAGAGGCTACGCCACAGAGGCAGCAGAAGCAGATGTTACAGATTGGACGCCTCGCTCGGGGGTTCAGGTTTTGTCCAGTGGGCCACAAGGGGACATGGGAGTTCATGACAGAACCGGGGAGGTTTGAGTAGAGCGGGTGGAAGATGATGGTTGTCTCATCTAGAAGAGGTGAGCGGGCTGGAAAGGAGATTCATTTAGAGCCAAGGGTCATTGAGGCTCCGGGTCCAGTGCTGTGTGACCTCAGGAAAGATCGGTACCTCCTCGAGTGAGGCACGTTAAGGGAGGCTGGGCCAGAGCAGGGCTGGGCTTGTGGTGGCTGATCAACAGGTGATAGCTGTTCGTGTCAGTTATCGGGTGGACGCAGGAGAGACATCAGAGGAGCACCTGTGGCAAGTGCTGGGCCCTGGAGGCAGCTCACCTGCTATCCTGCAGACGGCAGAGAGGATTGTGGGTAGAGGTGGGGGTGAAGCATCTGGGAGCTGAAGGGAAGATGAGGCAGCCCCCACTAGGCTCCCGGAGAGGACCTGGTGTGGGCAGGCCGGTTGGGGAAGTGCTTCAGGGAGAGCAGACTGATCAGCAGCCTGCGGGCAGGACCTGAGCCTTGGCCCAGTCTCATCCACTGAGTTTAGAAACATGGAGGAAGTGGGTGGAAGGGGTTGAGGTGGAGGCCAGGCCCCAGGGCCAGGCTGAAGGGAGTCCGTGTGGAGCCGAGCTGAACTTGCCATCCAGGATTTTGTGGTAGCAGGAACATGCCATTCAGATGCAGCCTCAGGGCGCACCACGCGCTCTCCCCGGCCTCAGTTTCCCCATCTGTGTGGTGAAGGAACTCTGTTGTCGTGTTCTAGGAGTTGGTCTGGCCGACTCGGGTGGTTACATCTGGTTTGGGATGGTGGTCTCAGCAGTGTTTCCTTCCTGAGCAAAAGGAAGGAGTAGAGGGAGGGAGCTCCGGAGGCAGATTCGGGGTACCCTGCTTGAGGGGCCTGAGCACACACACAGCAGGAGGAATCTTTCTGGGATCTGCTCAAGCCCCACCGGTGACCCAGAAGAGAGGCCTAAAAGTCTCTCCTCCCCTTTCCTGCCCTGTGTGGCGTTGCACGTGGGCCACGTGCCTCTGAGAACACCATGCCCAGTGCCTGGCCCAACAGGTGTCGGACCCTCCCTGCCCACTGATGGGGGAGAGAGCCAGGAAGCCAACCTGGGTGGAGATCCAGATGGATGTCTGGGTGGCTGGGTTTTCCCATTGACATTTGGGGTTGCCAGTCGTGTCAGGCAGGTTCTAGTGACCCCCACCCTGACCTGGATCCTGGCTGAGAGGAGCCCTTTAAGTGTCTCACCTGAGAGGTGGGGCTGGTAGAAAATTAATTTTCTGTGCTATTTTAATTTTACTGTACTTAATTTGCTGTTTATTTTAATTAATTAACAGGAGTAATCCACTATTTTAACTTGCTGCTGCTGACTTCTCTTAGGAGGAGTGGAAGGCCAGGCCAGGAGATTGCTGGGTTAGGTATGGTGAGAGGGAAGAAGACCTCGAGGAAACACCCCCTCCCATCCTGGGGTTTTCACCTCTCTGTTTCCTCTGTGGCTATAGAGGCCTAACATGAAGCCTCTGCCTGTCTCACAATAAAGAATATTTTAATGTCAGGGAACTTGCCATGGGTGGCGGTTAAGGATTGTTTGGGAAACGTTTTTTGGGAGGGGGAGACAGGGTCTCACTCTCTAGTTCAGGCTGGCCATGAACTCACTGTGCAGCCCAGGGTGGCCTTGAATTTGCAGCAATATTCCTGCCTCAGCCTCCTGAGTGCCGGTTTTACAGGCATGTACCAACATGCCCAGCCTATTGGGGAAACTTTTGAAACAAGTGTTTGTGTCCTCTTCCTAGCAGACCTCTTCCCCACCACAGAGCTCAAAACAGCACACCCACCTACGTGGCTGGCCTGGGGGACATCAGTGTGCCCAAGCACCTGTGGACGCTCTATGGCTCCGATAATTCCTGGGGTAGACCTGGTCGGTGAGATTATCCCCTTGGCCAGATGAGGAAGCCGGGGCTGAGAGCAGCTCAGTGATTTGCCCAGAGTTGCACGAAGCTAGGAGAAGCAGGGCCTGCGTTCTGTCTGTAATCTGCCTTGACTGCATGTAGAGATAACCGTGGGAGAGAGGAGGGGAAGTGGCTTGGGGAGATTAGCGGGAGTGGATTAGGTCAGAAGTCTGATGAGGACAGGAAATGGGGTCCTCTGGCTCCAGGTGGAGGTTGTGGGGTTGGGGCTGGGTCCCCGCCACAAGGGGCTTTCTGGGGGGTGAAGCCTCTACCTCCTCTTTCCATTTCCATGTCTTGAGTCATGTTTGGAATAAGAGTTTGCTTTGTCACTTGCTCTGTACCTTACATAGGTGGAGCCCTACTTGTGTTTAGCGAGTGGGGTTTTCTGGAGGATTTTGTTTGGTTTTGTTTTTAATTTTGTTTCTTGGTGTTGGGAGCCGAGGCCAGGGCCTCATGCACCACTGAGCTACACCCCCAACTTCAAATTTTATTTATTCAGCGAACATTAATTTAGCATTTATCGCATCCCAGACACTTTTCTAACTATAAATACTCATTTAAGCATCATAGCATCTCCGTTATTATTTTACATACACTTGTTCCCCTGTCCTCGGTTTCACTTTCCAGTTTGAGTTAACTGTGGTCAACCGCAGTCCAAAAATATTAACTGGAAGATTTTGGAAATAAACAGTTTATAAGTTTTAAGCAACATTTAATATAGTATAATTTTCCTATTTGGCTACTACTACTGTTAATATCTTATTGTATCTAATTCATAGGTTAAACTTTATCATAGATAAGTCTGTGTAGAAAAAGGCATAGTATTCATAGTGTTTGGTATTACCCAGTTTCAGGGAGCTGCTGGTGTTCTGGGGTCACCCCCTTCCCACAAGGGGGCACAGCTAAGTTGACAACCTAAGGCCTTGAAAGGTTACATGACTTAGCAAGACTGCACAGAGCCTACCTTTGAACCTAGAACATTAGAATCTTGAATCCTCCTTGTGAAGCATCATCCAGTCCTCCCCTTTGTGTCCTAAATAAGAGAGTCAGGCCCTGAATCCCCAGGAGATACAATATCTTCAGGAAGCCTCCGGGACAGACCCAGCCCTGTCCTCACCAAGCCTGTGTTTGAAAGGGGCGATAGCCCACAGATCAAAGCACCAAGGTGTGCCTGGCTAGGAGTGGCCGAGGGTTTGGGCTTTTATTCCCCTGTGTCTTAAATACTTGACTCCTCTCTGGGGAGTGATTTTTCCTCAAGGGAAAATAACTGATGGCGTAGAGTTTTGTGAGGCTCAAATGAGGTAAAATATGCAGAGTCTGTGCTTCAAAGTAGAGGCTCACTCAGTGTCCATCGGGATGCTAAGACCCGACACCTGAGGAAAGAAAGTGTCCCATCCCTGGACTGGCATCTGAGCAGATCAGGATGGGGCTGGCTGCAAAAGGCCTGGCATTGGAGTCAGACCACAAAGATGGTTTCTTCCACTCAGCCTTGATTTCCTTGTCTGTAAAATGGGCATAATAGTAGTTCTTCCCACCCACAAAGGGTGTGGTAAAGATTAAATTTATTCCAAAATAATATCAAGCAACTTCTGGGTGCCAAGGATGCCTCCAATCATAGCACATAGTAAAAGTTCAGTTCACATTAGCAATTTATTATCATTGTAATCTAGAAAGAGGTGAGGTATTGTCTGAGAGGGAGAAATTGAAGAGGCTGAGGCTTTTAGAGTGGAGCTGAGCAACACAATAAAAAGATAGAAATAATAGCAGGCTGGTGTTTATTGAGTGCTTATTCAGTGTCAGGCACTTTCACTCCGGAGACAGAAACTTGTGCTGTCCTCATTTTATAGATAGGAAACAGGTTCAGAGAGGCGTAGTGACATCCCAAAGAGACCCAGCTAGTGGGGAGCACAGCTGCAGTTTGGCACTAGAAAGCCATGTTTTTTATTTTTCCCACTGGTACTGGGGATTGAGCAACACCCCCAGTTTGCTTGCTTGCTCTCTTTCTTCTTTCTCTTCCCTTCTTTTTTTCCCCTTGAGACAGGTTCTCGTTAAAGTCGCTAAGTTGCTTGGGCTGGGCTCAAACTTGCTGCATCCTCTTTCCTCACCCTCCCAGAATGCTGGGATTGCAGGAATGTACCTCCATGCTTGGCTTGGAAAACCATGTTCCTAACTACAGAGTTTTAAACTGGATTAGATGTGGTATGTGCCGGGCGTGATGGCTCACGTTTGTAATCCCAGCACTTAGGAGGCAGAGGCAGGAGGATGGCTGTGAGTTCAAGGCTTGCCTGGGCTACGTAGTGAGCTCAGGGCCAGCCTGTACTACAAGGCGAGACCCTGTTTCCATAAAAAAGGAGTTGTGGTATGTGGTCTTGCAGAGGAAAGGGGAGACCTGACCAGGAGACAGATGCGGGGAGCTCAGGGAATGGAGCGAGTGAGAGCTGCAGTGCCCCAGGAGAGAGAGGGCGTGAGGAAAGAGGGGAACAGAGCAGCCAGGGCACAAGCACAGGCCCTGAGGTAAGAAGGAAGAGCAGGGCTTAGGGCCCTGAAGGCGAGGAAGAGAAAATGGCTGGTCAGGATGAGGGTTAGGAGGGCTGTTGGCCTCAGAGACATAGGGAGTGTGATGGCCTCAGGGGGGTAGAGGGGGGACAGATTCGAGAGACTTAGCTAATGGGCAGGAAAGGAAATAGAACTGAATGATCCATTCGACAGACTCTGGAGACAAATCCTAGCCAGGCTGCTTCCCACCACTGATCCGGCAGGTCACTTAATGTCTCATTCAGTACCTGGCTCCTCAGAGGAGCCGATGGGGGAAGTGCTGAGCACAGCCCCTGGCACATAGTAAACACTTGACTCACTCATTCCTTAGCCATCAAGCACGTACTTGTGTCCAACACTTTTCTAGGACACACACAGCAGTGAACAAAATAGATGAAAATCCCCACCCTCAAGGCGCTTACATTTGATGGGTGAAACAGTTCACACAAAAACAAGCAAAATTCATGGTTTGTCGGTGGTGACGAGTAGCAAGAAAGAAAGTGAAACAGGGAGGGGCTTAGAGAGTCTCCAATTTGCAGGGTTATTGCACCTTTATTTACTTTTGTTATTTTTTTGAGATGAAATCTCACTGTATTGCCCATGCTGGCCTCAAGTTTGTGAGTTCAAGTGATCCTTTTACCTCGGCCTCCCCGATAGTTGTGACTACAGCTGTGCGCTGATCACAATTTCAAATAAACTTAGAAATGGAAACCGCGGTAATTATTTGTGGCATCTGCAAGTTGTAGAAAAAGCACCTTGTATTTGTCTCTCCTGAGAATCATGTGAGATACAGATATGGCTATCTCCATCCCACAGATGAGGGTGCTGAGGCTCAAAGGGAAGACTGACCCAAGCCATAACTCCAAGGACAGTGCTGTACTAGCTAAATCCCTGCAATTCCCTGCAATAAGCCAAGCACTGTTCCTGAGAGCAGAGAGGACAATTGTAGAAGGTAGGAGCCATTAAAGGAGGTCAGTGTTGCCAGGCATGGTCACACACATCCATAATCCAGCACTTGGGAGGCTGAGGCAGGAAGATTTCTGTGAGTTCAAGGTCAGCCTGAACTACATAGAAAGAGCGTGTCTCCAAAAAAAAAAAAAGTAGGTCAGGGTCCAGGAACAGAGGCCTGCTTACTGAAGCCAGAGCTGTCTGTCATCCGCATGCCCTGTTCTGGTCTCAAAGATTGGCCAGCAGCAAATCCAGGGGTAGAACAGGGGCAGCAGACTAGGCCTGAGACACTGTGACTGAGCAGAGGGCCAGAATGTGTCCAGAACTGAGGGAGTGTGCGGGTGGTGTTGAAGCTGAGGGGAGCCGAGGGCAGAGAGGAAGAAGTCAGCCCACTGACCCTATGAGCGGGAACAGGGAGGAGGTTGGCGGGGCCAGAGCTGGCTGTGAAGGCACTTGCTAGTCAGGCCAGAGGCCCTGGCCCTGCTGTTGTCCTCAGCGGTAGGGAGCTAGTAAAAGTTTCGGGGAAGAGACTCTGTCAAGGGAATGGGATGAAGGAA
>PVIC010024888.1:0-15105 GCA_004025085.1 Thryonomys swinderianus
TGAAGGGTGAAAAATTCTGTAGGCATCTAATAAGTCTATTTGCTCCAAAGTTTGATTTAGCTCAAGTATTTCCTTATTGATTCTTTGTCCAGTTGACCTGTCAATTTGTGACAATGGAGTGTTAAAATCCCCTACGACTATTGTATTCATGGATAGCTGGCTTTTCATGTCCAGTAATGTTTGTTTTATACAGTTGGGTATGTTAGAGTTTGGTGCATAAATATTTATGAGTGTTATTTCTTTCTCCTGGATAGTTCCTTGTACGAGAATATAGTGACCTTCTTTATCTCTTTTAATCAGTTTGAGTTTGAAATTTATTTTATCTGTAAACAAGATAGCCACTCCTGCTTTTTTGCAGTTTCCTGTGGCATGGAGGATTATTTTCCAACCTTTTATTTTCAGTCTATGGGTTTCCTTCTGAATTAGGTGTGTTTCCTGTATGCAGCAGATTGTAGGATCTTGCTTCTTGATCCAATCTGCAAGTCTGTGTCTTTTAATTGGCCCACTGAGGCCATTGACATTAATGGTTATGACTGATATGGACATATTCAGAGCTGCCATGTTTCCCTGTTCTTGGTTCTTTTCTTCTTTGCTTTTCCCCTTTTCTATTTAGTTTCTTGTTTGCCCCAATGAATTCACTCTCCTGAGTCTCGTGGGTATGGAATTTTCTGTGTTTTTTTCCAAGATGTTCTTTAGGATGTTTTGGAGTGCAGGTTTTATATTTGTGAAGTTTTTCAGGTGTTCTTTATCATGGAACTATCTTATTTCCCGTCTATTCTGGAAGATAGTTTTGCAGCATAAAACAGTCTAGGTTGGAGATTGTTTTCCTGCAATGCTTGAAATACTTCCCTCCAGGCTCTCTTTGCATTGAGTGTTTGTGTTGAAAAGTCTGCTGTGATCCTAATGGGCTTCCCTTTGTAGGTGATTTTCTTCCTTTCTCTCACTGCTTTCATTATTTCATGCTTTTGTTGTACATCTGGAACCTTGATAATTATATGTCTAGGTGTAGATATTTTTATATTTTGGATTCTGATAGGCCTCATCTATCTGTATGTCTATTTCTTTTCCTGTGAAGTTTTCTGTTGCTTTCACTGACAATAGCTTTTTTATGTCTTTTACACTGTCTCCTGCTTCCTCAGTTACTCCAATTAGTCTTATGTTATTTTTCTTTGAGTTATCTAGAAGCTGTTGAATTTATTTCTCATGGTCCCTTGTTCTTTTCCATACATTATATCTTTCCTGTTCATTGGCTGCTATGCTGTCCTCTAGGTCTGAGATTCGGTTCTCTGCTTCATTCATCCTACTGCACAAGCTTTTGTTCTCCTTCATCCCCTGGAGCTCTTCTTGAAGCTGTTTAAAATGTTCCATTGCTTCTGCTATCTTGGATTCTATCATTTTGTTGATCTCTTTTTTTTTTTTTTTTTTTGCTTTTTGAGACAGGGTCTCGCTTTGTAGTTCAGGCTGGCCCTGAGCTCACTATGGTGCCCAGGCAAGCCGCTGTGAACTCAGCAATCCTCCTCTCTCTGCCTCCCAAATTGTTGATCTCTTCTTTAATAATGTCTTTCACTGTGGACAGTATTCCTGTTTTGATCTCAGAGATGAGTTGTGATTTCCATTTTACTAGATCTGCTTTAGTTACCATCTCCAAGAGTCCTGGTGTTTGAGTTTCAGTTTGCCCTATTTCCCTTTTCTCTGAATTTTCCTGTGGTGGTGATCTCTGTGTCTGGTTTTTGTGTATTTTCTCATTTCTACCTTTTCGTTGTTATTAATGCTCTTCCTTGCCTGATGACAGGGCAATGTTTGTTGCAGGTCTCTTTCTGTTATCTGGGGCCTTTTGGATATGGCGCTTTCCTGGGGGGTCCTCCTTGAATCTGTAATGACCCTTGAGAGTTCTTAGTTCTGACACATCATGGGAGGTATTTGAGCAGAACAATTACTCATGTTTGTTACCATAATACAGTAAATGCAAATATCATTATTAAACACAGTAAATAAGATAAAAAGTTTTGTTAAATTCCATTCTGAATACTTTGAGCTTATGAGGTACCTCAGTGTCCACATGTCAGAATTTAGAATTAATCAGCAATGTGTATACAACATATAGATGGTAAATGTATTCCCCGAACCCTTGGGGATAAGAGGTCACTGGGGAATCAGTGAGGTAGGGAGACAGGAGGAGAATGAAATAGGGTTAGCAGGTTTATGAAGATCACCTATACCCTAGAACCTCATATATGCCAGCGGGTACTACAGGATAAAAGGGCATATGTACAACAGTACCAACTGTATGCTGTAAGACTATTGGAGACTTTGCATACCTTCTTATACTAGTATAGAAGAAAAAATAGGGCAGCCTGAATCTTACTTCTGGGTATTGCTTCTGACAGGAAGATAGGAGAGGGTGTGGGGACAAGACTTGAATAGAGAGATCTAGGAGTAGATGGCAAAATAGAAGCTAGATTCCCCCCACCCCTTTTTTTTTTTTATCTTGCCTCGTCTCTCAGTGCGGCTCTAGGAGCACACCTCCTGTGGAGGGATGCAGGAGATGGCTCTGGCTCCTCTAGGACCTGGGTCCTTACAACGCAGCTCCGGGGTGGGGTTGGGGCTGGGTGGAGGCCCTCAACCCTCTGTGGTAGGGATGGTGCCCAGGGTCCATACCTGACTCCTCACTGCACAGCTCTGGGGCACAGTGGGCCAGTGGGAACGCTTCCCGGATGGTGCCTGGTAGCCGAGTCCGCGCCGCTCCGGGGTACAGTGGGCCAGTGGGCGGCCCTCAGTCTGCCGGAAATGGATGGTGCCAGGTAGCCGAGTCCATGCCGCTCCTGGGGTACAGTGTGCAGGTGGGTGTCCCTTAATTGCCGGAAACAGATATCGCCCGGTAGCCAAGTCCACGCCGCTCCCAGGGTATAGTGGGCTGGTGGGCGGCCCTCAGTCCGCTGGAAATGGATCCCCTTGGAGTTAATTTTTGTATGTGAGATGGGCTGTGGATAAAAGTACATGATTATTCAATTATTTTCTTGCTGTTTGTTGAAGACTATTCACTGAATAGGTTTTGCACCTGTGTCAAAAATCAATTATTTGTGTGTGTGTGTGTGTGTGTGTGTGTGTGTGTGTGTATGTATATTTCTGAACCCACTTCTGTCATATTTACTAGTTTTTTTGTCTTTGTAAAGTATGAAACTTGAAGTCAGGTACTGTTTCAACTTTATGCTACTTTTTCAAAATTATTTTGGTTATTTAGGCTTTGCCACTTCCATATAAGTTTTGAAAACAATTGTCTACTTAAATGCAAATATGTCTGGAATTTTGATTGACACTATATTAAATCTATATATTATTTTGGGGAGAATTAACATTTAGTAGTACTGAATTCTACTTACCCAAGTACATATAGTATCTGTCCATATGTTTGTCTCCTTTAATTTCTCTAAGTAATGTTTGTGCTTGTTCAGTATACAAGTCTCACACATATTTTGCCAGATCATTTCTCAAGTATTTCATATGTTTCTGTGTTGTTACAAATGATACAATTTTCTAAAAGTTCCATTTTTGATTGTTAGTGGTCAGTAGCAATGCAACTGATTGTTATATTCATCTTATATCCTGAAAACTTTCCAAACTCATTTATTATTCTAATAACATCAATAGATTTTATAGAATTTTCTTAAAAAATGATAATTTGTCTATCAGTAAATTTAATCTTATCTCTTCCTTTTGTGTTCCTTTGAAGGTATTCATTTTTTACCATGAAGTATGTTGTTGACTGCAGTTTTTTTTTGTTTTGTTTTTGAGACAGGGTCTCGCTTTGTAGTTCAGGCTGGCCCTGAGCTCACTATGTAGCCCAGGCAAGCTGCCACAAACTCAGCAATCCTCCTGTCTCTGCCTCCTGAGTGCTGGGATTACAGGCATGAGCCACCACGCCTGGCATTGTGGTATGTGGTATTGATTGCTGGTGGATTGCAGTTTTTTTTTTGATAGATACCCTTTGGGCCTGAGACAATTCTACCCCAAATTTTCTGAAAGATTTTTTTAATAAACTATGTTGGAGTTTGTTAAATTATTTTTTCTGCATCTCCTGAGATTGTATACTTTCTTTTTAAGTCTAATATGAACATTAGTTGAGTTTTAAAATATCAAACCAACCTTTCATTCCTGTGAAACTTACTTGCTTGTGATATTCTATACTTTATATATGTTGTTGAACTTTACTTGTTAAATTTTCTTTTCTTTTTTTGAGACAGGGTCTGGCTTTGTAGTTCAGGCTGGCACTGAGCTCACTGCATAGCCCAGGCTAGTCTTGAACTCATAGCACTTCTCCTGCTTCTGCCTCCCGAGTGCTGGGATTACAGGCATGAGTCACCACGCCCAGCATTATGGTATGTGGTACTGGGGATTGATTTTAGAACCTTGTGCTTGTGCGGCAGACCTTGGAACCACTGAGCTAAATCCCCGGCCCTACTTGTTAAAATTTTATCAAGAATTTAGCAAAATTATGTCATGAATTTTATTTATGAGGGATGCTTGTGGTTTTCTTTCTTGAATTGTCTTTTCTAGTTTCAGTATCAGAATAATACTGACCTCATGGAATGAGTTGGGAATTATTTCCTGATTTCCAAAATACTTGAGGAGATTTTGTAAAATTGGTATTATTTTTTTGGTAAGTGCTTGGTAGAATTTATCAGAGAATCTATCTAGGCCTAGATTTTCATGTAGAAAAGTTTTAAACCACAAATTCAATTTCTTTAATAGGATTATTCTTAATATTTCTTCTTTTGTGAAGGTTTGATAATGTACATCATTCAAGGAATTTGTCCTTTTCACCTAACTTGTCCAATCCACTGGTAAAAAGTTGTTCATAACATTTTCTCATTAACTTTAGATACATAGAATCTGTAGTGATGCTGTCACTTTCATTTCCATTATTAATTATTTGTTCCTCTTTTTACCCTCTTGCTTATTCTGGGAAGTTTTATGATTTCTTCAAAGATTCATCTTTTTTCATATTTCATTATTATTTTTCTCTTTGCTATTCTGTTCTGGCTTCAATTATTTGCTTCTTTTCATTTTGAGTTTAATTTGTTTTTTTTTTTCTATTAAGACACAAGACAAGGTCATTGATTTGAGCATTTTTTTCTACTACAAATATATAGTGCTTTCCTATAAACACTGATAGCTATGCTTTGTAAGTGTTAATATCCTATTTCTATTTTCATCAAGTTCAAAATACTTTTAAATTTCTTTTTTGGTTGACTGGTTATTGGGATGTGTGTTATTTAACTTCAAATATTTCCAAATATTTGGGATTTTTAAAGCTTACTGAAGTTTCTTTGTTTCTTGGAGGATCAGGCATGATTTTCTCTCTGGGTTTCTTGTATCATTTCTATGTGTGCCTATAACCTTGCTGATCTTTTTTTCTGTAAATTCTAAGGTACTGCTAACGCCATACCAATATTTTTCTTTTTAGACATTATAGTTATGATTTCTGGAAGTCTTAACTCATCCTTTTGATATTTTTTACTTTTCTATTTAGTATATCCAATTTTTCTTCCAGCTTCTTGATAATAACATTAAATATCTTCATGTGCTAATTCTATAATCTGCGTTCTTTTCAGTCAGTTTTAACTGTTTGATTTATTTTCTGGTCCTGGTTGGTCTGAACACTGCTGATGCAATGCTCAGATGCTACACTGGTTTGGATTTCAGCTCACCTTGCCCTGTGTGAGCCAGTGATTTAGAAAGATCATCTGTTTCAGGACCAGCCCTCCAGCTGAGGAGGCCTTCTCACCTAGTCCTTTAAACTCGTGTCCTACTTCATTCTGTTTGGTCACTTGTTTCAAGTCATTGAAAAGGTTTTTTTTTCTTTTGTATACTAACTATTTTTCACGAGTAAGATGTATTACTTTCCCATATTATAAACATAATACATACTCATTTATGCAACTGAGGAAATTTTATATAAATATATATTCCTGATGAAATCTGACAATGCTAATGTTAATATTTTTATACTTTGTTTTATATAATAATCTTATTTGGCATATATACTAAATTCTTTAAATCCTGCTTATTTTCAGTTATCTCTTCTTGGGCCACTAAGATATTAATGATTACTGTTACTTCATCATAGAAACATGGCATAGTTTACATGACTATTTCTATAATAGGGTACTCATAAATTGTTTTCTTTTTTAATTATGAGTCCCTGAAATAAAATATCAGAATTGAACATTTTCATGTATTTAAAACATAATGCTGCACTGCTATCCCAAATGACTGTACAATATATACTTAAAGTCAATCAGCATTTGACATGACCTCCATTTTCAGCCAGTAAATCTTTCTAAATTATACAAGTTTGCTTCCTAAAGTAATGTAGGGGATACTATTTAATAAATTTAATGCTTACTTTGAACTAAACAGTCAGTTGAGAGAACTTTTAGGTAAGAGTCTAACTGTAAGAAAGTTTTCTTCCACTTTCAATTCGATTTTTAAAAATTTATTCACATTCCTTTCATAACTATAACCAAGCACATCTACTTTCTTTAATTCTAAGTTCTATATTAGCATTAATTTGACAAATCATACTGTGGGATGAATATGTAATATCTTCCTTAATTTGGATGAGAGGCTCTTTTCTCATGAATTGATAGAAGTCCTTTAATTTATTATCCTTTTTGTTTTATGTATTTAGGATTTATATCTTGCTTACTACCAAACATGTTTTGAAGTGACTTATAACTGGTGTGAGAAAAACAGTAAGACTATGAAAGAATACAGAGAGGAATAAATGTTGATGGAAACCCAAGGTAATTATCACATCTGGGCATTTATTTTTTTAGGTGAGGCAGACAGTGTGTAAAAACAGAGAGGGATGAGTCAGCAACTCAGAGACTGGGAAGGTTCCAGGTACCTCAAAATCAGTCTCTAAGCCCTTCAGGAAATGCTGGGATCTCAATTTTAATGAGAAAGGACTCAACAATTGCATGTACATTCTCCCAGGAAACTCCTAAGAGGATACTCTTGTCTTACAGGATAGCTCTCCAGGAGCAAGTGTGACAGTCACTGGGCAGCATTTTGCAGACCACCAGCTCTGTGGTGTGCTGGACAATTTGTCTTTGACTCAACAAGGGTCCTTTGCTTAGTGGTGAAGCAGGAAGTGGGAGACCACAGCCTTGCTGTTGTGCTAAGGAGTCATTATTGCCAGACAGCAGAAGTATGGACTGCAGATAATGGGCCTCTCAGGCTGTCCAGAAATCATTACAAGACTGAGGAAGAGGCAGCAACTGTTTTAAATCCCATTAGTGGGACTGATGGGCTGTCTGGGACAGGATGCCTATACCTGAACCAGCAGCTTAGAATTACTTCCCATATTAACCCTCTAATGCCAGAACCATTTATCTCCCAGGCTGCAGTTCCATTACTTTTCTAAAGAGAAGAAGGAAATCATGTTAGGAGCCTCGGACATTATCTCATTTAATTCTTACAAACATCTTTGAAGTTCACATTAATTCCTCTGTGCAGGTAAAGACCCTGAGCTCTGGTCAAGATTACACCTCTAAAAAGTTACTGGGCCAGACTGCCTGGTTCTAAAGTTTCCGTTCCTCTCAGATACAGTTGCTTCCTTGGTGCTGTGTGCATGGGACTGAGCAGGCAGTGAAGCGCTGTTACTCACATGCGACCTGCACAGAGGGTTGCAATGATGATGAGAGCCTGGGTGCTAAACCTTGAAACTCATTTTTGTCAGCTGGAAACACCCACCTTTCTGTGAGTATTTCATTTCAGAACTTCTTAACATGCTGTTTTTCAATCTGCCTTTCTGTTTTAAAGAAAAAAGCTTTTCTTTCTACTTATAGTTCTGTAACCACCATAACAGATCTCAGATGTGGTTAGTTTCATAAGCTAATTGCTCAGAATAGTCTAATAAATGCAGTGGGAAGGAGTATGTACATTTTATTTCCTTTAGTTCCATTACCTGATTTCAATTTCCCAAATTTCCTCTGATTTTTTTAAGCTTATCAGTATTGATGTTACAAAATGAATAATTATAATTGTGGTTTTAAGGAATAATTTCTATTTGTTTATATGTTTACAAATTAAACATTATCTCAATCTATCTATGATCTATATATGTATCATCATCTATCTATCATCTATCTATCTATCTATCTATCTATCTATCTATCTATCTATCTATCTATCTATCTATCTATCTATCATCTTTATGAGACAGGGTTTCACTTTGTAGTTCAGGCTGGCCCTGAACTCACTAGGTAGCCCAGACTGGCCTTGAACTCATGACACTCCTCCTGTCTCTGTCTCCTGAATGCTGGGATTGCAGGCGTGAACCACCATGCCTGGCTTCTCTCTCTCTCTCTCTCTCTCTCTCTCTCTCTGTATATGTGTGTGTTTTGTAGTAGTGGTGATCAAACTCAGGCCCTTGTCCTTACAAGTAGGCATGATACCACTTGATCTAAATTCCTGGCCCTGCTTTTAAATATTTAAAAGGAGAGATTTTTGATTACAAGAAGAGAATTGTGATGATGTCCTCTAGTACCTTTAATTGTCCTTCCCAGAACTACATGACAGCTAAAGTGTCATAATTATAGGATATGCTGAGTACTGGTGTCTTTAAAAACATGTTCCTTTTTTTTTCATTATGCTATATTGAGTACCAAATAATTCATTGCCAAAACATAAAAAACAAACCTCAACAACAAAAGTATGCTTTTAGTTAAGGACCACCTCATTTTTAAAATCAGACTATCCTCAGGCTTACAAAGCTAGATTGTATGAATTTGTTTATCTATAAGATTTGCCATAGTGCCAATTTCAATGTTTTTGCCACTTTGGTTCCACTTACTTCACAGATCAGTCATGATGCAAATCAGAGGCCAAAACATAAATAGTATACAGAAACAATCTGGCTCTTAAGGAGTCTTTTTCCATTTTGTAACCAATGCTCAATGATATTTATTCCAGCTGTCCATAGTTCTGCGCTAGACTACTCAGTAATGGCTTTGTCTGAAGAGAGAATGTTAGGAAAATATTTAACTTTCATATTATTTGGAAATCGTGTAGATTTTCAAAACTGTCATTTAAACTGGGCTACATATTGACATAAAAGAATGTACTGGGTACAAGAACAGTAAACTAAGCAGATGCTGGAATCTATATAAGTCAACATTCTGCAGGTGGTTTATCCATTGTGTAAATGTTCTACAGCAGTATTCTCATCCCAGGATACCTTTTTCTTGGTAATAAATGTATTTCAAGGAAATTTCCCTTAGTATTAGTGTGTTTGTCAGTCTATAGATCATATATGATGTATAGTACTTATGGTGATAGTAGTGATAGGGTTCATACACAATTCAAAGAGAAGGAACATATAGACCTGAACATTCTTGAAAGGCTTTAAAACAGGAATAGGGTTTCAGTAGTTATGATCAGTAACTCCAAGTTTAGGAGGATGGTATACGTTTGAAATGTTGAATATGGAATACATAGGAATTGGTAACTGGTCAGATATGAAGGTTGGACAAGGAAGATGAAGGAGAAAAAATGAATAAATAACACTATATGATTAGAAAATAACTTATGATGTCTGATGTACAATATCAAGAACAGAACTGAATTCAGAAGCCAAATTATCAAGGAAAAGGGATGAGTAAAAGCACAAAGAAATATGCTAATATAAAGGAGGAGTGAGGGGCTTATTTATTTACTGGGGAGAATCAAACAGGTTTGAAGACAAAAGAGAAGGAGCCAGACACAAGGTAGAGACTAATGGAAAAATATAATTAATGGAAGCAGAGAATGAAGGAAAATGAAAAGCATATACAAGTGGAAATGATAGCTTTGAATAGGAAGAGGGATTTGAATAGGAAGAGAGATTTTGTTCTTTGAGAAAGAAGACAAAAACAAGAGATTGAAAAAGGTCTAGAAAAATTCTGAAGTGGCCTGCAGGAAAGGCATTGAGTCTCAAGTTTGTTGATCTTAATTTCAGAATAATCTTCTGCATATGAGAAGAATGTAGTTTTGTTTTTGTTTGTTTGTTTGTTTGAGACAGGGTCTCATTTCATAGTTCAGGTTGGCCCTGAGCTCACTATGTAGCCCAAGCAAGCCTCAAACTCATAGCAATTCTCCTGCCTCTTGTGGTATGTGGTTTACTGGGGATCTAACTCAGGACCTTGTGCTTGCGAGGGAGACACTGGAACCACTGAGCCAAATCCCTGGCCAAGAATGTGATTTTATGCGTTAGAAACAAGGATGTCAGTAAGTGATGAGAAGGTCAACTCATGGTCAATGAGCCTCAACAATATTTGGAAGACAGAAAAGATGTTCTGGGTAGGACTGGGGCCATGAGAAAAGCATACAAAGTTTAATACAATGTAGAAAAGCACGTAAACTCGAAATCCAGTAGAAATGGTACTAAGTTTCATGTGCCTCTGTTCTGTAAGGACCAATGACTAAGAAAGTACTCTATGTAAATTTACTGTGATTTAGTTGGCAGAGTTCTAAAAGAGTATCCTAGTAATGGGACCTTCCTACCACTCTCCATGCAGAGCTGATGAGGTCTATAAGGTTGACATAGGGTGGGATATGGAGCTATGATATAAACTAATTCTCCTTTTTTGGTCTTTTACCAGGAATAATTTGAAATATGATTTGGAGAAATCATGAGGGGACATTGTTCTGGATTAGATTTAACAGAAATCAATCAGCACACTGAAAAAATGGAACATAGGCTTTCTTCTGTCATTCTTTCAAATGGTAGAATCCATTTGAAAATCAGTTTAGAGCAGTTGTAAAAAGAAATTCAAGTCATAAAATTTAAATGGGAGATTTAAAAAGTCATGGATTGGTGAAAGTGGTTGACACAGGATGGGAATAAATGTTTATGAACCAAATTTGCATGGCTATTGTAGTTGAATATTATGGGGTTAATTTGAGTAGTTGGGATAGCTTGTGAGGATGTATGTTTAAGTGAAAGAATTTTGTATTGGGGAGAATCACAAGAACTGCAAGTTTGGAAAGGGTGAGTTGTGATTATAGGTTTTCTGGGAACTTAGATTGGGATTTCATCTGCACAGCCCCTTCTTTTTTCTCTTTGGTGAAATTATGGGGCTGAATTAAAAGTGCCTTCACATTATAACATCTTATGATTTGACACAAGTTGCAGGTTGGTCAAAGTGTTCTTGAGGGTATCACATGGGTGATTTTTCTGGGCTTACCGTGGTGAAATGAGCAAGGAGACAGAGTTCTAGCTCTTCACTTGCTGGATTTGTTCTGTTGGCTCTCGTATGGTTGCTACCTATGAGAACTGTGTCCCTTCCCTGTGCTCCGTAGAAGATGCCATGCCCTCGTTCCTAGAACATGTGATATGTCACTTGGAAGAAGGAAGTTTGTATGTGGAATTATGTTATACATTTTAAGATAGAGGAAACCTGTATTAAACAATTCCTAGAAGTGGAAAAGAAGGGAAGAAGTGTGGAGCAGATATGTAAGGATGAAAATATAGGTGGGAGTGACGTGAAAGACTTGACTCACTATTGCTGATTTTGAAGGCTGAGGAAGGTGGTGATAAATCAAGGCATGCTGGAAACCAAGGTCAGCTTGAAATGGCCCTCAGCTGACAGCCAGCAAGAAAAAAGGGAACGTGGTCTTATGACTACAGGGTACTGAATGATTCCTTAAACAACTGAAATAAGCAAGGAAATGGAGTTTTTCCCGAGAGACTCCAGAGGGGAATTCAGCTTTGGCAGCACTTGTCGTTAGCCTGGTGAGACCTGTGCCAGATTTCTGTCTGACCTGGACAAGTGGGATTAAACTTGTGTTAATCTGCTAAGTTTTTGGAAATGTTATGGCACTGACAAATCTCCATTCGCATACCTACTAACCTTCTGCACTCATAAATGATAATAATGCCTACTTCTTTCTCCAGAGGGTTATTAGGGGATCAAAAGAGATACCAGGTGGCATAAGTAGGAATAGCATATAAAGACTTCTGAAAATTCATTCCTCCATAAGGGCAATGGAAACACCGTCAAAATTGTCAAGAACATTTTTTAGAAACAATATTAGTCAAAGGCTTGTAAGAGCTCAAAGATTATTTAAGAAATATAACTGCATCTTGCTCACAGAGTTGAGCTTTGTAATTTAAAATTGTCCACTTTATCCTTCCTCTTCTCAGCTCTGTAGTAGCCTTGAAAACAAACAAGATATGTAACTCAAAATAGATTACAAACAAATGATGTAGGAAGAAAAATACAAGATATGTAGAAAACAAAAGCAAGAGGGGAAAGAAAATTCTACCTAGCAGTTATCATATAAAATAGAACAGATTAAACACTCCAATCAAAGGGCAGAGTTTGGCAAAATGGATAAAAAAACATGATCTATATGTTATCTACAAAATACATTCTTCAGTTTCAAAGACTCAGGTTAAAAGTAAAACTATAGAAAAGATATACCATACAAGTCATAACAGAAGGCACTGGAGTGGCTACACTAATAGCAGATGAGATAGATTTTCAGACAAAATTTATCATTAGAGACAAAAAGCACTTAAAAGTGATAAAAAGAAATTTCCAACACATTTTCAAATTCTGCCAATTGACGTTTTATATCTTCTATTTTAATAAGACATGTTTGCTCCATTATAATAAATTCAAGCTTCTTTCTTGTCAAAAAAGTGATAAAAGGATCAGCAATCAATAGAACAAATGCTGTAATTACCTCTATCTGTCTCTAACAACTGCATACTGAAATATATGAAGAAAAAAGTAACTAAATGAAAGGGAGAAGTAAGCAGTAGTAACAGTACTCATGGTGGTAACCAGAGATATAATCAACAAGGCAACCTAATAACATAAACATTTAGATCTAATACTATGGAACACTCACTTAAAATAGAAAATGTACATTTTTCTCTAGTACATGTGAACAATTGTATGGAAAAAATCACGTGGTAGGCCATAAAACAAGATAGGAAATAAAAGATAGGTCTGACTATAATGACATGAACTTACAGAAATAAGATAATAGGAATAAATTTGATAAATGTGCAAATATGTGGAAATTAAGTGATTCACTCCTAAATAATCAATGGGTGAAAAAAAGAAATCACAGGGGAAATTAGAATATACTTTGAAATGAATGAAAATGAAATACAACATAATGTAATCTACGGAGAGAAAATAAAGAGAAATTTATAACTGCGAAAGTCTTTCAAGTTCTTTCTTCTTTTTGGTGGTTCTGGGGATCAAACTCGGGGCCCTTGTGCTTCAAAGGTAGGTGCGGTGCACTTGAGCTAAATGCCTGGCTCTGTGCAAACATCTTTAACAGAGAAAAAAATTTCTAAATCAGTAAACTAGTTTCCCACCTTAAAATTAAGGTGGGAATAAGAAGAACAAGTTAAACTCAATGAAAGCACAAGAGAGGAAATGATAAAGATACGGAGAAATAAATAAGCATAAGAAAACAACAGAAAAAAAACAAAACCATATATTGGTGTTCTAAAAAGATCAATCAAACTAATATATATTAAACATGACTAGTGAAGATGAAAAGAGACTTGGGTAACTAATCCCAAAGTGAAAGGATAATATTACCAACCTTTCAGAAATAAAAGGATTATAAAGGAATTTTATAAATAATTATTTGACAACAAATAAGATAACCATGATGAAACATATTTGTGTACAACCAAATTGGGTATAATTGAGAGTATTTCTATACCCAAGAGGACCAAAAATGTGCCCAAATAAAGAATGATCATCGCAACATTGTTTATGGCTAAAAAATGAGAAGCCACATAAATGTTCATCAGTTGGTGAATGGATAGACAAAATATGGGTGTGTTTGTTCAGTGAAAAAAATTCTTTTTGAGACAGGGTCTTGCTTTGTAGTTCAGGCTGGTCCTGAGCTCACTATGTAGCCCAGGGAAACCTCAAACTCAGCAGTCTTCCTGCCTCTGCCTCCCAAGTGCTGGGATTACAGGAGTGAGCCACCACACCCGGCACTGTGATATAGTGGTGTTGCTGGTGCGTGTGAGTCACCACACCCTGTATTGTTGTATGTCGTCACCGGGGATCGAACCAGGAAGCCTGCACTTGCAAGTCAGGCCTTAGAACCACTGAAAATCCTTGGGCCCCTGTTCAGTGAAATTTTATTCAACTATAAAGAAAAGGAATACAGTGATGCTATATATAACAAAATGCACAAAATCATCATGCTAAGTGAAAGAAACTGGAAACAAAAGGCTACATATTGATTGCCTAACTCCATTTTTATGAAAAGTCCAGAATAGGAAGTTTTGTAGAGCAGAGAATAGTTAGTTACTGGGGTTAGAAATAGAAGAGACTGTTAATGTTTTTTTTAGGGGTCATGCAAATATCCTGGAATTAGATGGTAGTGAGATTAGCTTCCTAGGGCTGCCAGGAGATTATTAAAATATGGTGCCATGAACAACCAAAGTTTGTTCTCTCATAATTCTGGAGACCCAAAATCAGATATCAAAATTTTGGTAGGGTTGGTTCATTCTGTCTCATCTCTGAGGAAGACTCCTAGCTTCTGATTGCTTCCAGAAATTCTTGCTGTCTTTTCTTTATGGGCACATCACTCCAGTCTCTGCTTTCATACCTGTATCACCTTTTCCTTTCTTATAAAAACAACTATCAATAGCTGGGTGTGGTGGTGTACAAGATCACCATGACTTTGAGGCCAGCCTGGGTTACATGTGAGTTCAAGGCTAACCTCAATTACATAGTAAGGTCCTATCTCAAACAACAACAACAACGACAGCAACAACAAACAAAAACCAACCAGACAGACAAAAGCCAAAACAACTGGATTTACTGCTCAGTGGATAAGAATCTACCTTGTGATCCCTATTACAATTCAGTCAGCCTCAAAATAGGTCATATCTCTGCTTTACAGTTAAATGTATATTTTGAGAGATCACATTTTTAAAAATAAATTGAATTCTTTATTGGTACAATTTATATACATCTCAAAATCATGTATAACATTGGAGAATTTGTACCAGTATATGACACAAGTTAATTCTCATTTTTACCCTTATCCCTACACACCCACCCCTCCTCA
>PVIC010024888.1:15205-25790 GCA_004025085.1 Thryonomys swinderianus
CTGTATCATATTTATTCCTTCCCCTCATCACATTCCCACACCAAGTTTCCTATAGAAATTTTCCACTCTATAAAAGCTGTCCTACTTTCTAGAGCTCATTTGCATCTACAGGTGTTCATGCCAAAGAGAAGATCCAGAAATTGTCTATCTGTGATCTATTGATTTCACTTATTAGTATATCCTCCAGGTGTCTCCATTTTCACCTAAATGGATCGATCTTGTCATTCTTTATGGCAGAGTAATACTCCATTTTATAAAAAAACCACATCTTTATCCACTCTCCAGTTGATGGACATTTGGGTTGTTTCCAAGATTGAGCTATCACGAACTGAGCTGCTATGAACAATGATGTACATCTGTCTTTCCAATGTGAGTTTTTAAATTCTTTTGGGTATATTCCTAGCAGGGGAATAGCTGGGTCAAATGGAACCCCTAGTCCTAGTTTTCTGAGAGGTCTCCACATGGATCTCCACAATGTTTGCACAAGTCTGCAATCCCACCAACAGTGGAGAGGGTTCCTTTCTCCCTACAGCCATGCCAGCATTTATCATTGGTTGATTTTGTGATCACAGCCATTCTTTGTGGAGTGAGATGAAATCTCAGTGTTGTTTTCATTTGCAGAGAGATCACATTTTAACCCACTGTAGAGCTGTGTAGGTTTTTGAGTACTATGAAAGCAACATCTTTTTCATGTGTGTGGCACTGAGGATTGAACCCAGGCCTCTTGTATATGAGGTAGGTACTCTATCAGTGAGCTAGCTCTCTAGGCCCCAGAGTTGAGAACATTAAAACCACTGCACTGTATGCTGTAGGATGATACATTTTATGATATGTAAATTTCATTTAAATAAGAAAAGAGACAATGTGGGAAATACGTTCACACCATAAGAATATAAAATCTGATTAAAGATTGATTCAGGGAGAATTTTAAACATTAAGGATTATTATTATAATTTGTGGTACTGGGGATGAAACTGAGGGCTTTTGCATGCTAGGCAAATGCTTCATTACTAAATTAGAGCCCCAGACTTTATATTTTGAGAGAAGACATCACTAAGTTGCTCAGGCCAACCCAAACTTGTGATCATCCTGCCTTAGTCTTTCTTAGATGAGATATAGAGGTATGTATGTGTGCAACTAAGGATTGATATTAATTTTTAATTTGCCAAGTTTATAAGGTGGTAAACTCTGAAAGGAACTTTTCTGTCTTTTGCTATCATACCTAGCCATATTTGTTGTGACATTTTTTAATGGATATAAATGAGGTTGATATGTCTCTAAGCAGTTACACTCTCATCCTCCATTTTGCGTAACTATTTTGTACACTTAATATGTAATGGACACAAACTAAAAAGAAAGTAAAATTCAGGTTGCTGTGATGTTACAGTATTCACCTGAGTGTTCTGGGATTTAATTCTCATCCACTTCAAGATGAAAGTAATTATTAGCCACAAATAACAAAATAGAAGATCAGTACCCATGAATAACTTTAGAAGTAATCCAGAGCATAAATGGATTAAATTTTATCTTCCCCTTTTGAGAACAAGTAGCAGAAAATTGAGGCTTTCTTCAAAATGAGGCCTGGATCCTGATAACTTGTGCACCCTTCTATTATTTTTCACACAATTTCAATCATCTTTTCTCTGAAGACATTGAAATAGCAGCAAACTAGAGAGGGAATTGTATTGTATTTATTTATTTTTAGAACTGGGGATAGAACTCAGGACCTTGTGCTTGCAAGGCAGGCGCCAGAACCACTGAGCTAAATCCCTGGCCCAGAGAGGAAATTTTAATATTATTGCAGTGCCTCTGTATTTGTTAGGCTGTGGCAATCCATTACTATATTTTGAGGAATTTGATTTTCTTCCACTTACAGATAACAAAAGTGAGTTCTCATCTATGTAAGCAATGATCAAAAAGTATGTGCTTATCTTTTTGCTGTGAATTCTAAGCCTTTGGTCTATTTTCAGCTTATTTGTTGAAAATACTACTTGGGAGCTTTATAATGAATGAGTCATTCTCAGTTTATTTTTCATTGCAGATGAAATAAATTTATCCTATTTTGTTCTTTTTCCCCTTCAGTATTTACCTTAGGTCTTTCTAACATACCATTTCTCATGCTACTAGATCCTATTACTAATTTATTATTATTCTTTGCTTATCATTTCAAACCTATATCTTCACCCATCAGTCAAAGTGCTGACAAGTATTTATTCAGTGTTTTCTCTCAGAGTGAAGTTATTGGAAAAACAAAAAATATGAGCTTTTGAGATACTTGCACTCTCCCTGATAGTTTAGTACTTATGACCATGGAAATAGTATTCTTCAAATGAGAAAGCATTTTGGAGAAAAATTATTTGAAGACGAGGAAGCAGTCTTGGAGAGGCTATGTGATTCACTGAGGGCCACAGTGTAGTTAGTGATCAATCAGGACTATGCTACTATATCGTGCTACTTTATGTAATAGGCCATGACTATACCACATTATGTGGTTAAATGCTAACGTATATGAGTCCAGATAAGAGTGGTTTTTTAGTCAGTCAAAGATAAAAGTTACTGATTTTACTGAGCTTAGGAAAAGTAAGCTTTATGAAGATGTAAGATCTGTGGTGGGTCCTGAAATATGTGTACAGTTGGGAAAGATGCAATGGACAGGGAAGAGACCTGTCAGATTAGAAATGCTGGAGACTGCAAAAGAAGAAATTCTAGTGACAAAGACTAGGTAATTCTGGGTTTTGGAAGAGGTTATGGGACCTCTTAGTCCATGTACACACCATCTCGATATTAAAGACTGGAAAGGGGCTTCACAGCCAGGTTCAAGTCCTGATACCCCTTGGCTGGTAGTTAAATGTCCTTGAGCAAGGTTTTCAATGGTCATTACTCTGTTTCCTCATGTGCAAAGTGGCAGTAATAACATCTCTTAAGTCTCTTGTAGATTACAAAAGGGGATGGGTGTGAGGAGCCTAATATAAATTTAGTCCACAAGTATATTCTCAATCTATCATCAGCATAGTTATCATCATTATTATTATTGTCATTATTTCTTAAATTTTTGAAGGACAATGAAGAACAATGCCATATATAAACATATATTTATTTATTTTTTGTACTGGGGATTGAACTCATGACCCTACACTTGCAAGGCAGGCCCTGGAACTACTGAGCTAAATCCCCAGGCCTTAACACAAGAATTTTTCCCGTACATACTCCAGTTGATTCATTCCAAAAAACTGAATTGAAGTTAAAAGGATGTGGTTTCTTTGGGTCAGGCATGTCTGCATTCAAATCTTACCTCAATACTTTCCATGTAAACCCTTTGGAAAATCAGATGATTTCTTTCCATCTGTCTCCTTTTCTGTAAACTAATAAGATAGGTTCTTTGTAGGGCTACAGTAGAATTTGAGAGAGTTATATAGAGTGAATAGCTTATATAGTACTAGGAGCTTAATAAATAGCAGTCATTATATTTCTCTCATAGAGCGCTTGCTTAAAATAATTCTTTCAATTTCAAGACCCTCCCTCAGATATTTACTTAATGCATCCTAAAAGCAACTTTCTCAAGTAAAATAATGCCCATTTCCACTTATGTGGAGCAACAGTGGACAATCACATAGTGTTTCAACCTTCACAATATATACTCAAATGTATTACTGTATTTAATTTTCTCAATAGCTCTAGGAGTCAGAATTAGCAACATTTTACAAATATGGATATGTATTTGGATCAAGGCTAAACAGATTACCCATGATTACTCACCAGGTGACAGGAAACTAGGACTTAAATCCGTCTTTCTGTCAACAAAACTGCATCTTTTCAGCTCTCCGGTATGTGTCTTTTGTAGCTCACTATCTCCACCTATCAGAGGAACTGAAATCATTCTTTGGTATTGAGTGATCACTGGACATGAGATAGCTTTTGGGGAACAAAAGGCTAAAATCTCTCACCCTATAAGTCTGTTAACAAATGTGAATTTCAGCTTTAAGTAAACATTTCTACATCAAATAAGATTGATCAATTATAGACATGAGTTTCTTAAAATGTAGATTTGTGGGTTTGTTGGCATGTATTTGTGTCATCCATCTACCTGGGCCTGTTGGCTGTATTTGTGTGTATTTATCAGTAAAGTATGTGCTTTTTAAAATTTCCATTAGAAGCTCTTCAAAGACAAAAACTGTGTCCTTTTGATATTCCATATCTACCTAAAGGATAATTGCACAGAAAATCATATAGTAAATGGACAATACACTAAAGACTCAAATTTCCCAGGGAATTTGCATTTTTCTACTGTCAAAATCTGAGGCTCAATGTACTTAGAGACAGTAATCACACTAGCATTGTATTAAAGACCCATACATTGTGCATAGCACTGTATTTGGTTCTACATTCGATCCAAAGAGTCTTATGATAAAGATATCATCACTGTTGCTTTGTAGATGAAGAGATAAACCCATGAATGTGAAGAAATTTGCTCAAGTGTATTTAATTCCTAAGTAGAGGTGCCAGGACTTGAAGCAGTTATTTTATTTTACTCTGATGCTGTGCTCTTTCTTCTTTAGCACACTGCCTCTATTTGAGCCTCCACTCAGTCTTGTCATGTTTGCATGAGGTTGTACCCATTATAACTGGACTCAGAGACCCAGCAGCCCCTTCTGCTATTCACACTGGCCCTGGCTTTACCATCAGCACTTAGCCAACTTTAATGTGGAAGGTCTTCTCCATATCTATTCCACTTGCCTGAGTCCCATGTTTTTTTTAAGACCCAGCTTGGGTCTAAATTCTGCCCTCTTTCTTCCATACCACAGAAGGGGTGGCTAGATACCACTCTCTGAGTATGCAATTCAAAGGTTCCTCTAAAATACTTGCAATGATAAAGATCTTTAAAAGGGTATTTGTTGTTAGATATAAACTGATGCACCTAGAAAACTATTCCAATTATGGCTGTTATTTATAGAAGTAAATACCATTGGTAAGTTTTAGCAGAGCACTTAAAGTGGAGTGGTTTGGATGAAAGCCAGGTTGTTCACTAGTTAATATATTATTTATATTAACAAAGTCAAATGTTAGGCTGAGCATCAAGTCTCATCCAATACCATGTGTTTCTAAGGTTATTGGCCTCCTTGATAACTGTTTGCCAAACATCAATTTCACTGTATGCACCATAATTTCTGAGACTTAATAACATTTGGAAATGCTAATACAGAGGATTAACTAACACGAAGGACAGCTCACTCAATCAATTTTGTGTCATTACCACAAAGCGTTTTTCCACTGTTGTTTAGAAAGATTCAAGATGAGCAGAGGGCATGGCTTACTGTTGGTTTATCCACTCCCTTATGCTCCCTCTATTTGCTGTAGATTGTTCATTCTCTCCCAGATGGCTCTCAGCAGCCGTCAAATATTTAAGAAGTACATATTTCATGAAGGCTTTATCATACACTTCCCTCCAGTGCCTCATTCTGCCCCAGCCTGAGTCATCGCACACACTGGTTATATGATTTAGCATGTATCTATATGCAATTTATTTCCTTTTATTGTCAGAGCAAGAATTTATGATACAGCAAACCATGGCCACAGCTCACCATGCCTCAGGTGGGCAGGATGGGGTAGGGAGACAAAAACATGCTACCCAATGAG
Source organism: Thryonomys swinderianus (assembly GCA_004025085.1). NCBI lineage: Eukaryota > Metazoa > Chordata > Mammalia > Rodentia > Thryonomyidae > Thryonomys > Thryonomys swinderianus. The sequence goes on from PVIC010024888.1 coordinate 20,840, forward strand.
AGTAAATTGGACAACCCGTTTATCTCTCTGAACCTTTGTTAACTACCTCATTGGACTTCAGATGGGTATTGAAGGCAGAACCTGGCTCCAGAATAAGATATCAGTGCTATCCCCAACCTGTGAGAGCCCTGCAGTTGGGTAAGTCTAAGTCTTAGTTCCCAAAAGTGAATAAAAGCCTAATAGTTGTGAAGATGGGAAAGGATTTTAGACATGAAAATACCTTATAAATTGTATTATAAGGCTATTCTGAGACCTTACAATTAGAAAGTTCATCTACATTAATTTAAAAAGTCTCTAAATTATTTGTATTGCCTTTAGTTCTCTGAATTATGAATGGTGATCTGACACTAACATAAGGATGTTAATAATATTTTTTCATTTACTATGCAAATTCTTGTTACAGATTCCTCATGACTTTTTTTTTTTTGAGACAGGGTCTTACTTTGTAGTTCAGGCTGGCCCTGCGCTCACTATGTAGCCCATTGCTCGAACTCAGCAATCCTCCTGTCTCTGCCTCCTGAGTGCTGGGATTACAGGCGTGAGCCACCACGCCCAATGCTGTGGTATGTGGTACTGATGGCTAGTGGGCGTGAGTCACCATCCTCAGTATTGTTGTATGTGGTTACTGGGGATTGAACTTAGGACCTTGCACTTGCTAGGCAGGTGCAGGAACCACTGAGCTAAATCTCCAGCCCTCTTCCTGACTTTTAAAACTGGCAGCATAATGTTAACTGGCACATTGAAATAAAAGCTAATATGGACCTGGTAGGGAATGGAGTGTGTATTTATCCTTGAGTGTGGTTCTCATAACTCAAAGTCTCAGTAGGAAACAGATGCCCACTTGGGAACATTTAAGGGTGGAACTACTTGGGTGGGGGCAGGATTCAGGGATTCACCAAGAGACGATGAATTGCAGAGGTACTGGGATGAAGGATCAAGGGGAGGAAGCTGTTGCCAAACTTCAGTGAGCCTCTAGCCTTGGAAGAAGTGTTGTCTCCTAGGAGCTGTGGCTTTAGAAAAAGCTACTGATAAAACAAGCACAGTAGGAGAGATGAGAGGAACAAATATTCAGACTCCTTCCATGCTTTGATCTTCCATTTGCTGAGCCCATTTAGAAGCCAGGAGACCCAAGAGGTCGATTACCTGGGCCACAGCACAGAACAATGTGGAGAGCTCATCTGGAAGGACACCCTGGGAAATATTTATCAGGAGAAAGACCAGCATACATGACACATAACTGTAGAGGAAATAAATGAACAATAGAATATGGAAACCTTGCTCTAGGAATGGACTGTTTTCAAAGCTTTGTTTTTTTGATTGTTTGGTGGTAACTCAGCAAATGTCTTTAGATGTATTTTAAATCCTGATCCAGGTCTCCATTTCTTCCTCCAAAGCTCTACATTTTACTTGTGTTTGAAAACTTGTACCAGTGGGGTATGAGTGAACTCTGAGTCTTGAGAACAAAGACCCATGTAGTGACAGGGAAAAATGATGAATCACCTCTTCTCCACATCTGAGTTTGGGATTGGTCCTGGTTAAATTCCTAACTGGATAGAGTGATTGTTACTCCCATTTCTGCTGGATATTCTTCTCATTGTACTCTGAAGAAGCTGCAGGGAAAACACTCTGCTCTTCCTCTGAAATATTTCATGCTCTCAAATTACCCATTTTTCACCTTTATTGTAAATAGTTTAGGACTTGAGTTTTGGAATTGGCTTTGAGTTTCTCTAGTTTCAGCCTTTCTATTTCCTACAGGTGATGTTGGGTTACTTACTTTTTTCTTTTTTTTAAATTGAATTCTTTTTTTAATTAAATTCTTTATTGGTACAATTTATATACATCTCAAAATCATGTATAACATTGGAGAATTTGTACCAGTATATAACACAAGTTAATTCTCATTTTTTCCCATATCCCTACCCACCCACACCTCCTCACCCCCTTTATACATGCTCTTTTATTTTCTTTCTGTATCATATTTATTCCTTCCCCTCATCACATTCCCACACCAAGTTTTCTATAGAAATTTTCCACTCTACAAAAGCTGTCCTACTTTCTAGAGCTCATTTGCATCTACATGTGTTCATGCCACAGAGAAGATCCAGAAATTGTCTGTGATCTATTGATTTAACTTATTAGTATATCCTCCAGGTGTCTCCATTTTCACCTAAATGGATCGATCTTGTCATTCTTTATGGCAGAGTAATACTCCATTTTATAAAAAAAAAACACATCTTCTTTATCCACTCTCCAGTTGATGGGCATTTGGGTTGTTTCCAAGCTTGAGCTATCACGAACTGAGCTGCTATTAACAATGGTGTACATCTGTCTTTCCAATGTGAGTTTTTAAATTCTTTTGGGTATATTCCTAGCAGGGGGATAGCCGGGTCAAATGGGACCCCTAGTCCTACTTTTCTGAGAGATCTCCCCATGGATCTCCACAATGGTTGCACAAGTCTGCAATCCCACCAACAGTGGAGAAGGGTTCCTTTCTCCCTACAGCCACGCCAGCATTTATTGTTGGTTGATTTTGTGATCACAGCCATTCTTTGTGGAGTGAGATGAAATCTCCGTGTTGTTTTCATTTGCCTCTCTCGAATGACCAGTGATGTTGAACATTTCTTCATATGTTTCTTGGCTGCTTTGACTTCTGCCTCTGAGAAGTGTCTGTTCATTTCAGATGCCAATTTTTTAATTGGTTCTTTAAACTTGGGAAGGCTGATCTGTTTGAGTTCTTTATATTTTGTAGATAATACCCCTTGGTCTGATACACAGCTAGTAAGATTTTTTTCCCATGTTGTTGGTTGTCTTCTAGCAGTGCCAGCGACTTCTTTTGCTGTGCAGAAGCTTTTCAGTACAATGAGATCCCACTTATTGATTCTTTCTGCTAGTTCTTGTGCTAGAGAGGTTTTATTCATAAAGTCTCTGCCTAAGCCAATGTCTCCAAGAGATTTACCTAGCCTGTTTTCCAGCAGGCTTATTGTTTCTGTTTTAATGTTTAAGTCTCATATCCACTGTGAGTTTAGTTTTGTGCATGGTGAAAGAGATAGGTCTAGCTTTAGCTTTTGGCAGGGTAAAGCCCAGTTTTTCCAGCAACATTTGTTAAAGAGGCTATCTTTCTTCCATTGGGGATGTTTGGCTCCTTTGTCAAAGATAAGGTGGCTTAGTGTATCTGGAGTTGTTTCTGGGTCTTCTAATCTATTGCACTGGTCTTCGGATCTGTTACTTTGCCAGTACCCTGCAGTTTTTATCACAGTGGCTTTATAGTAGAGTTTTAAATTGGGGGTTGTAATACCCCCTGCCATGTTGTGGTTGCTTAGAATTGCTTTTGCTATTCTAGGTTTCTTGTGTTTCCAGATTAATTTTTGTACTATTTTCTCTAGCTTTGTGAAGTATACTGTTGGAATTTCAATTGGAATTGCATTGAATTTATATAGTAGTTGTGGGAGTATAGCCATTTTGACGATGTTGGTTCTTCCGACCCAGGAACAAGGGATATCTTTCCACTTTCTGGTTTCCTTTTCTATGTCAGTTTTCAGAGTAGAGGTCTTTCACTTCCTTTGTTAGGTTGATTCCTAGATATTTCATTATTCTGGGTGCTACTGTGAAAGGGATTGACTCCTCAATTTCTCTTTTAGTGAGTCTGTTGTTTGTGTAGACAAAGGCTGTTGATTTTTGAGCATTTACCCTGTATCCAGCAACACTACCAAATTTGGTAATTAAGTCTAGCAGTCTCTTGGTTGAGTTTTTAGGATCCTCTAGATAGAGTATCATATCATCAGCAAATAATGACAGTTTTACTTCTTCCTTTCCTATCTTTATTCCTTTTATATCTTTGTCCTGCCTGATTGCTATGGCTAATATTTCCAGTACTGTATTGAACAAAAGTGGTGACAATGGGCATCCTTGTCTCGTTCCTGACCTTAGTGTAAAAGGTTTCAGTTTTTGCCCATTGAGTATGATGCTGGCCGTTGGTTTCTCATAAATAGCTTGTATTAAATTGAGATAAAGTCCATCGATTCCAATTCTCTATAGGATTTTGATCATAAATGGGTCTTGGATTTTGTCAAATGCTTTTTCTGCGTCTATTGAGATAATCATATGGTTTTTGTCCTTTAATCTGTTAATATAGTGTATTACATTGATTGATTTACGTATGTTGAACCAGCCTTGCATCCCTGGGATAAATCCGACTTGATCAGGTGTATGATTTTCTTGATAACTCTCTGTATTCTGTTTGCAAGTATCTTATTGAGGATTTTTGCAACAATGTTCATTAGAGAGATTGGCCTGTAGTTTTCTTTTTTGGTGGGATCTTTCCTTGCCTTTGGAATCAAGGTGATGGTTGCTTCAAGGAATGATTTGGGGAGTACTGCTTCTCTTTTGATTTCATTAAAGAGATTGAGAAGTACTGGTATTAACTCTGCTTTAAAAGTTTTGTAGAATTCAGCAGTGAAGCCATGAGGACCAGGGCTTTTTTTTGTTGGTAGGTTTTTTATTACATTTTCAATTTCCCAGATTGATATCAGGTTGTTTTACATTTTTATATCAGCTTTGGAAGTTCATATGATTCTAGGAATCTATCCATTTCTTCTAGATTTTTCCATCTTCTTGGAGTATAGATTTTCAAAATATGTGTTTTTGATCCTTTGGACTTCTTCTGGGTCTGTGCTGATTTCCCCATTTTCATTCCTTATAGCATGGATTTGAGCCTTTTCCTTCCTTTGTTTGATAAGGTTGGCTAAGGGTCTATTGATCTTATTTATCCTTTCAAAGAACCAGCTCTTTGATTCATTGATTCTTTGTATTGTTCTCTTTGTCTCCACTGCATTAATTTCTGCTCTGATCCTTATAATTTCCTCTCTAGTATGTGCTTTGGGTTTGTTTTGCTCCTCTTTTTCTAGTTGTCTGAGGTTCATCATTAGATTGTTTATTGCAGTTTGCTCTATTT
>PVIC010024889.1:0-25854 GCA_004025085.1 Thryonomys swinderianus
AAAAAAAAAAAAAAAAAAAAAAAATGGCCATACTATCAAAAGCGATACACAGATTCAAGGCAATCCTAATCAAAATACCAATGCCATTCTTCATAGCACTAGAAAAAAAAATCCTAAAATTTATATGGAAACACAAAAGATCCACCAGAGCCAAAGAAATAATACATAAAAAGAGTCTGGAAGCAACACAATACCTGATTTCAAATTATATTACAAAGCCATAGTAAAAAAACAGAATGATACTAGCACAAGGACAGAAAGACCAATGGAACATAGCAGAGAACACAGAAACAAATCCATACAACTATTTATCTAATCCTCTGGACAAAGGAGTGAAAAATATATACTGGAGAAAAGGCAGCCTCTTCATCAGATGGCAGTGAATATTTACTTGTAGAGGAGGATCCTTCTCTCTCACCCTTATCACTCTTTGTAGAAAAATCTATTCCAAACAGATAAGAGACCTAGGTTTGAAACTTAAAACTTTGAAACTGCTAAAAGAAAACACAAAGGAGACACTTGAAGCCATTGGCACAGGCAAAGACCTCCTGAATAGGTCTCCAATAACACAGTTTCTCCAATAACACAATTATTGGAGTCTCCAATAACACAGTTAAGCACAGGTCTCCAATAACACAGTTATTTCTCCAATAACAGGAAAAATAGTCAGGATCAACAAATTTGACTACATAAAATTAAAAAGTTTTCGCACAGCAAGGAACAGAGTAGAGACAGTGTACGGAATGAAAGAAAATCTTTTCCAGCTACTTCTCTCAGAGGATTAGTATCTAGAATACATAAAGAACTCAAAAACTTAACAACACCAAATAACCCAATCAAAAATGGAAAATGACTTGAACAGAAACTTCCCAATAAAAATACAAAATGGACAATAAGTATATGTAAAATTGTTCCACATCTTTAGCCATTAGGGAAATTAAAATCAAAACTACATTGAGATTTCATCTAACTCCAATCAGAATGGTCAAAGAATACAGAAAACAGTAAATGTTGGCAAGGAAGTAGGGGTGAAGACTTCCAGACGGCATGTGAGAATATAAATCAGTACAACCACTATGGAAATAAATATAGAGGTTCCTCAAAAAAGTAAATGTAGAAAGGTAAGCATGCAACTCAATGACTGGGGAGGCTAAGGCAGGAAGACTGACAGAAGTTTAAAAAACAAGCCTGTAGTACACAAAAGATTTTATTTTAAAAAAATAGAGCTACTACCATATGACCCAGTTATAGCACTCCTAGGTATACACCCAAAGGAATTAAAATCAGCACAGTACAGGGACTGGAGGGTTAGCTCAGTGGTTCCGGCGCCTGCCTCGCAAGCGCAAGGTCCTGAGTTTGATCCCCGGTAACCACATACAATGTTGGTGGAGACTCACACCCACCAACAATCAACAGTGCCAGGCATGGTAGCTCACGCCTGTAATCCCAGCACTGGGAGGCAGAGACAGGAGGATTGCTGAGTTCAAGGCTTGCCTGGGCTACATAGTGAGCTCAGGGCCAGCCTGAACTACTAAGCGAGACCCTGTCTCAAAAAAAAAAAAAATCAGCACAGTACAGGGATACTTGCACACTCATGTTTATTGTGACACAATGTACAACAGCCAAGATATGGAACCAGCCAAAATGCCCACCAAGACATGAGTGGACAAAGAAAATGTGTGTATATACACTGTGGCATATTGCCTAATTACAAGGAAGAATAAAATTCTGTCGAATGCAGGAAAACAAATGGATCTGCAAACTATCACATTCAGCAAAATAAGACAAATTCAGAATGTTAAGAATCATGTGTTCCTAAATGTGGAATCTAAAAGAGATAACAAGACAGTAACAGAGATTACTATTGGGCAAGTGGAAAGGGATAAGGAGGAGGACAGTACATAAGGCAGGTCATGGGGAAATGCATTAAGAGCAAAATACACACATTATCTGAGAAAAGGAAAATACAAAAAATGATTGTAAGCTCCCTAAAGGCTCAGACCATGACAAGGGAGAAGGTGTGTCCTGGGAATCAAAATTTATTTATTTTTATTTATTTATTTTTTTTTGAGACAGAGTTATCGCTTTGTAGTTCAGGCTGGCCCTGAGCTCACTATGTAGCCCAGGAAAGCCGCTGCGAACTCAGCAATCCTCCTGTCTCCGCCTCCCGAGTGCTGGGATTACAGGCGTGAGCCACCACACCCTGCACTGTGGTATGTGGTATTGATTGTTGGTGGTGTGAGTCTCCACGCCCAGCATTGTATGTGGTTACCAGGGATCGAACTCAGGACCTTGCGCTTGTGCGGCAGGTGCCAGAACCACTGAGCTAAATCTCCAGCCCCAAAGTCTATGCTTTTTAAACTATAGTCTCTCATCAGTGCTTAAGGGGAGATCCCTAAACGTTTAAACTGATGAATGTTCACAGAAATGAACAAACTCATCATAAATGAGATAGAGTCACTAGTCCTGAAATTACTTCAGGCAAATCACTTCAGCACATCCTTTGTAAGCTATTTTCAATGAAGGAGCTTCTGACTTGTTAGTAATAGACATTCAGTAAGTATCCGCTGAATGAAAACATCATTCATCAAATTTGACACCATGTTCTGCTCACATTCAAATACCACCATGCAAAGACAGAGTCAAGCCAGCTCCCGCACAAGTCACAGCAAGTACTATACAGTACATTGTGTCTTAATCAGAGTTGCCAACAAAAACTAGAGAAAAAAAAATTAGCAATAAAGTTAAGAATTATTATGAAACACCATCTATCTGTGTCACAGAATTACAATCATGATAGACCTGTACATGGTGCTGGTTTCTTCAACATCGATTTTTTTTTTCTTGTAGAAAACTAGGAATGGAAGCAGAGCCTGAACTCTGAGCTACACACCCACCTTTTGTTTTTATTTTGAGACAGGCATCACTAAGTCACTAAGTTGCCTGCAGTAAGCTTAAACTTGTGAAGTAACTGCCTCAACTTCTCAGAGTTCTAGGATTACAAGAATGCACCAATATGCCTCGCTTCATTAAGACCCATAGCAGAAAAATCAATGAATAAAAACAATAACACAGCGGACCATAGATTTAGCTCAGTGGTTCTGGAGCCTGCATCACAAGAGCAAGGTCCTGAGTTCGATCCCCAGTAACCACATACAATGCTGGGCATGGTGACTCACATCCACCAGCAATCAATACCACATACCACAGTGCAGGGCGTGGTGGCTCATGCCTGTAATCCCAGCACTCGAGAGGCAGAGACAGGAGGATTGCTGAGTTGGAGGCTTGCCTGGGCTACATAGTGAGCTCAGGACCGGCCTGAACTACAAAGCGAGACCCTGTCTCAAAAAAACACAAACAAAAAAACAATAACAGTAACAATAACACAGGACTGTGAGATGTAAAAAAACAACAACAAACCTCTGGGTGCCAGTTATGATAGCCTACAATGTCATACTTCTGGGCCTGAGGTAGGGGGGACTAAGTTCAAGTTCAGTCTGAGCTACATAGTGAAACCAACCTGTATTACACAGCAAGACCATCTCTGAAAAAAACAGAAAAAAGGAAAAACAAAACAAAAAAGATCCTAAGTTGTAAAGTCCACAGAAGTCTGTTTTCAGAGACTAACTGCACCATACTATACTACTACTCCCACCCTACATCATCTATTTCCCAGATAGGAAATTCTAAACTTCTGGGTTATTACGGGAAAAAGCACTAAGGTAGACTTAAGGATTTGAGATGAAATTATCATAGTAAACAAATCATAATTGAGTCCCTTCTATGCTTTGTCTCTAAATCATTCAACACAATACATAAAATCCTTAGTTCAAGCCAGGTGTGGTAACATATACCTATAATCCCAGCACTAGCGATCACAGTAAGTTTGAGGCCAGCCTAGGCTACATGGTTATATCCTGTCTCAAAAAACAAAACAAAAAAACTTTTTAAAAATTCTAGTTCAAACCAGACATGCGGGCATATCCTGCTATCCTAGCTACACAGGAAGCCGTAGCAGGACAATCCAAAGTTCAAGCAGCACAGAACCTGGGATCATAAGCATGCACCACCATGCCAGCTAAAAGAATTTGTTTCCTAGGGCCATGGATGTAGCTCAGTAGTGCCGTTGCCTGCCTGGTAAGTTTGATTGCCAGTACCAGGGGGAAAAAATTGTCTCCTTGGGCTGGGAATTTAGCTCAAGTGGTACCGTGCCAACCTTGGATGCATAAGGGCCTGAGTTTGATCCCCAGTACTGCAAAAAAAAAAAAAAAAAGAAAAAAGAAATAAAAATTGTCTCCCAACAGATACTGTACTAGGGATCAAATCCATGGGGCCTCACTCACGTGTGGCTTGGCAGGCACTACCACTGAACTACATCCCCAGACAAATATGGCTTTGTTTTTATATATTTATGTCACCTTTGGAGACTGTGTATAATGTGCTAAAGGACCACAATGAAGGCCAATTTTTCCTTTGAAGCATGATTTAAACCACAGTTTTAATAACCAATATAATTGTTTTACAAGCAAATTCTATAGCATATTTTATTCATTTCTTCATTTAACTGTAAGTAAACACTGAGACCCCTAATATGTGCCAAAAACTATAGAGCTGGAAGTCATATGGTACTGGGAGAAGTTAGTAAGCACTACTTTTTGATGAAGTGTCTTCCTGCTCTAACACAGAAATATTATGATGCTTGAGGCAGAGAGAAGGCTTCAGGAATTCAGAAGAATAAGAGCTCGTCAAGAGAAATACAAGTAGATGTGAAGACATCTTAAGAAGAGGGAATAGGGGCTGGGGATTTAGCTCAGTGGTTCTGGTGTCTACCTTGCAAGCACAAGGTTTCGAGTTTGATCCCCAGTAACTGCACTACAATGCCAGGCATGGTGACTCACACCCACCAGCAATCAGTACCACACACCACAACACAATGCTGGCCTGGGCTACACAGTGAGCTCAGGGGCAGCCTGAATTACAAAGAGAGACCCTTTCTCAAAAAAAAAAAAAAAAAAGAGAGGGAATAATATTTTAGTTAGGAGGCAGGAGAGAATATAGACTATACAGGCAAGTACCAGTGGTTTTAGCATAGTTGAAATAAGCTTCTGTTTTTTGTTTTTTTAAAATCTTTTGGTACTGGGATCAAATTCAGGCCCTTGCACCTGCAAAGCAGGTGCCAACTTAAAAAGCAATTATTTCACCAACACATAGATAAAATGCTATATATATCTAGAGCTCAATGAATTTGAAATAATTTAACTCAGAAATAAATCTTCATTATATGGTCTTACAAAATTTCAATCTATATCTTATTTTTCCATAAATTAGTTCTGACTGGATCATCATATATTATAGATCAAGTTTTGCCTAAAGTTACCATGTTTCCAACCTATAAACTCCTACCATGTGATGAGGAACACAGAACGGGACTCTTATGTTGTAATCCCTGATACTGAAGAATATAATATATTTTCAACTGATGTTAGGACTGTAGAATAAATAAAAGGAATATAAGTACTCATTTCAGAAAAATTCATGCATCTACATTATGTTTTATAATACTTCTCTGTATCTGTATCTCATAATAAAGTCTTAAATTTTTTCAAGTAGCAAAACACTACAAAGACTAAGTATTTTTCTTGTTCTCCCTCTCTCCTTCCCTACCTCCTTCCCTCTCTTCTCTCTTACTGTGTCTCTCCTCTTCTCTCTCCCCACCTTCTACCTCTTCCCATTTCTCTCTTCTAGGAATGAAGACCAGCAACTAATGCATACAAAACAGGTTTTTTACCAGTGAAGCACACCCAAAGCCTCTCATAACATCTTCAGGTATATCACAACAGAAAGTTTTATCCTTTAGCTTTAAGATGACTGCTTAAGGACAGGAGGGGCGGGGACAAAAACCCATCCTCTGGGCTGGAGAGTTAGCTCAGTGGTTCCAGTGCCTACCTAGCACGCACAAGATTTCTGGTTCAATCCCCTGTAACTACATACAACAACACTGGACATAGTGACTCACACCCACCAGCAGTCAGTACCACATACCCAGCAATGCTGGGCGTGGCAGGTCACACCTGTCATCCCAGCATTGGAGTGGCAGAGGCAGGAGGACTGCTGAGTTCAGGACTTGTCTGGGCTCCATAGTGAGCTTAGGGCCAGCCTGAACTACAAAGTGAGACCCTGTCTCAAAAAAAGCCAAACTATGTAAGCACTCTATAAAGATATATAAACCATAGTCAAACACATTTGTTCTTATATATCACTTTAATAAAAGCATTTCTACTACATCAGTTTTCAAGGTTTTAAACACTTTAAGCTAAAAAGTCTCTGGAATGGTTTTCAATCCTGTCATTTTCCACATTCCCTTTTAAAACAACTGGGTGTGGTGGCACAAATTTGTAATCCCAGCACTCGGGAGGTTGAGCAAGAGCCTGGGCTACAAAATGAGTCCAAAACCAACTGAACTATAAGGCAAGACTTTGTCTCAAAAAAACAAACAAACAAAAAAAACAAACAACTTACTTAATATTTAAATAATATGAAACGATTAAGTGGGTATAATGGTACATGTCTGTAGTGTCAGCACACTGGGAGTCTGAGGAAGAGGATTACAAATTTGAACCCAGCTGGGCAACATTAGTGAGGGCTTGTTTCAAAATAAAAATAAAGGGCTATGGATTTTGCTCATGATTAGCAAAATGCCTGCCTGGCAAGTGTGAGGTCTTAAGTTTAATCCCTGGTACCAAAAATAAATTAATTAATTAAACATAATAAAATAAAAACTCTGAAATTATTAATATAACATATATAGGGCCAGAGGGTTAGCTCAGTGGTTCTGGCATCTGCCTTGCAAGTGCAAGGTCCTGAGTTCGATCCGGTAACCATATACAATGCTGGGCGTGGTGACTCACGCCCACCAACAATCAACCAGCAATCAGCACCACATACCACAGTGCCTGGCTTGGTGGCTCACGCCTGTCATCCCAGCACTCAGGAGGCAGAGACAGGAGGATTGCTGAGTTCAAGGCTTGCCTGGGCTACATAGTGAGCTCAGGGCCAGCCTGAACTACAAAGCAAGACCCTGTCTCAAAAAGAAACCCAAAAAAACCAAGCATCTCAGTATGTGAATGCTTTTTCATGACTATTCCACTCCTTAATAAATTGGTCAAAGGTTCACGTCCATACAAAGAACCACCAGGAATACAACAAATGCCAATGTATAGTGATTCAGATATGTTCTACTGACAATCAAATACTATATAAATGCCACTGCCACAGGTGTTACAAACTTTTCCAGAACAGAAAAATAAACATTTACATATTCTAGATACAATACATATAGTGTATATTGTATGTGTATATACTAAAATTCTTTGTATATTACACAAAGATTCTTTGTTTTATGTAAATATGTAATACAGACTTCAGCTCTAAGCTTAGATAATAGAAAACAGGCTCTTCTCCTGAATGTGGAAATTCTGAAATAAGGTTATGTGCCAGTTTTACAGTATCTACCTTCAGAATCACTGACTACTCTAGGAAAATTCTTACTATTTCTTAAATTAGTAACAATTCATCCAGATTTAAATGTAGCCTGTATGTAAAATAATAATGAATATAACTTACATTTTTTTCCTTGTGGTGCTGGGGATGGAACCCAGGATTCACACATGCTAGCCAAGGATTACACCAGTGAGTTATAACCCAAGACTACTACACAATTCTATATATTAATAAACAGTATTTCTAGTATAGTATTTGCTTTTGTTGTCTTTGATTTTTTTTTTTTTTGAGGCAGGATCTCACTTTATAGTTCAGGCTGGCCCTGAGCTCACTATGTAGCCCAGGCAAGCACTGAACTCAGCAATCCTCCTGCCTCTGCCTCCTGAGTGCTGAGATTACAAACATGAGGCACCACGCCCAGTATTGTCGTGTGTGGTACTGATGGGTGTGAGTCACCATACCTGGTGTTGTTCTATGTGGTTACCAAGGATGAACCAGTGACCTTGCGCTTGCTAGGCAGATACTGGAACCACTGAGCTATATCTTCAACTCTGTTGTTGTTTTGAAACAAGTCTTGCTCTGTAATTCAAACTGGGCTTGAATTTCTGGTAATCCTCTTGCCTCAGCCTCTAAGCACTGCAACTATAGGCATGTGCCCAGCTGTTCTGTTTTTATGTTTTTTTGACAGGGTGTTCTGGATCAATTCTTAAAGGGCACTGCATATAAGAATCTCTGAGTAGATCTTCTTAGCACCATAACTGATATCAGGAATGTTAAATCCAGTATAACTAGCTTTTAGTTTTGAAGACCTTTAGTAAACAAATTTACTGAGAGGATGTTTAGGGTGGCTTGTACCATGCATAATCCTTTAAAAGTATATATTGAAGGCAGGGCCATACTCTAAAACTTGCTGTTCCATAATTAAAATACTGTGCTCTTGCCGGGAGTGGTGGCTCACGCCTGTAATCCTAGCACTCAGGAGGCAGAGGCAGGAGGATTGCTGCGTTCGAGGCTTGCCTGGGCTACACAGTGAGCTCAGAGCCAGCCTGAACTACAAAGCGAGACCCTGTCTCAAAAAAAAAAAAAAAATACTGTGCTCTAGGTTGGGAAGTGACTCAATGTAGAATGTTTGCCTAGCATGTGCAGGCCCTGGTTCTATCCCTAAAACTACAAAAATAAAAAAAAAGGAAAATTAATTAAGTGAAGAAGCATGTCCTATGTCAGACCTAAATGTGTGACACACAGTTGCTGAACAAATGAGGTCATGGACCAACTGAGAAGAGATAGAGTATGTGTAAAGACTTTTAAGAAAATAAAATTATTGCTACTAAGGGAAGAGTTTTGTTTCTGATTTCCCTTATTTACTCCTACCTCATAGGGACACTGCATACACTCATGACTCCAGTCTACAGGTTTCAAGCTGGGTGGTGTCTTAGTTCATTTCAAAGGTAAGAAAAACTAAAACCCAAATTGGTGCAATGGTGCATGCTTGTAATCCCAGTATTTAGGAGGATCACTGTGAATTGGAGACCAATCTGGCCTACACAGTAAGGCAGGGCTAAAGGCCAGAAAATTAAGTGCATTACTCAGACAGACATGCATACAGAAGTGAAAGCTAAGACCAAAATCAAATTTGCTTCTCAAAGCAATTAACATCCTTTTTTTCTTTTATTTTTATTTATTTATTTATTTATTTTTGAGACAGGGTCTCTTGTAGTTCAGGCTGGCCCTGAGCTCACTATGTAGCCTAGGCAAGCTTTGAACTCAGCAATCCTCCTATCTCTGCCTCCCAAATGCTGGGATTACAGGCGTGAGCCACCACGCCCGGCACTGTGGTATGCAGTACTGATTGTTGGTGGGCTTGAGTCTCCACACCCAGCACTGTATGTGGTTACTGGGAATGGAACTCAGGACCTTGCTCTTGCGAGGCAGGTGCCAGAACCACTAAGCTAACACTCCAGCCCTCTTTTCTTTCTTTAATAGAAATGTACTTTACAGGGTTACCTACCATGAAAGATCTTCAGTCTTACACCATTCTTTTGTTTAAGCATGAAAGCAAAAGATCAAAGTCTGAGGATGGGCAGAGTTTTTAACTATGAAAACAACTTTTCAAGGAAGATATTAGAGGGCACAAGTACTTTACCAATAACAAGGAGTTCAACTATATCCTTCCAAGTGCTAACAGATCAAGAAATTTAATCAAAATTAATTCAAAAAATCATGCAAGAAATTTTACAAGATTATAAAAGGAAAAGTTTTAAATACTAAAAGCAAGCCCATGTCCATAGCATGCACCTATAATCCAAGGTACTTGGGAGGACAGCTGAGATAGAAAAATACAAATTTGAGGCCAACCTGAGCAATTCAGTGAGATAATGTTTCAAAATGAGCCTTGCATGGTGATTTATGTTTGTAATCCCAGGATTTTAGAAGGCTGAAGCAGAAGGATTATAAATTCAAATCCCAGTTGAGGCAATTTAGATAAAGTCTTTCTCAAAAAAATTACAAAAGAGGGCTTGGGTGGGCCGGAGATTTAGCTCAGTGGTTCATGAGCCTGCAAGGCGCAGCAAGGTTCTGAGTTCCATCCCAGTAACCAGACACAATGCTGGGCGTGGTGACTCACGCCCACCAGCAATCAATATCACATACCACAGTGCCCCGCCTG
Source organism: Thryonomys swinderianus (assembly GCA_004025085.1). Classification (NCBI taxonomy): domain Eukaryota; kingdom Metazoa; phylum Chordata; class Mammalia; order Rodentia; family Thryonomyidae; genus Thryonomys; species Thryonomys swinderianus. The sequence continues at coordinate 10,166 of PVIC010024889.1, forward strand.
GTGGCTCACACCTGTAATCCCAGCATGGTGGAGGCAGAGACAAGAGGATTGCTGAGTTCGAGGCTTGCCTGGGCTACATAGTGAGCCCAGGGCCAGCCTGAACTACAAAGGGAGACCCTGTCTCAAAAAAAAAAAAAGACGGCTGGGATTTAGCTCAGTGGTTCCTACATCTGCCTTGCAAGTGCAAGGTCCTGAGTTTGATCTCTGGTAACCACATACCACGATGCCTGGCATGGTGGATTGTGCCTGTAATCCCAGCAATCAAGAGGCAGAGGTAGGGGGATTGCTCTCAGTTTGAGGTTTGCATAGACTACATAATGAGGTCAGTGCCAGTCTGAACTACAGAGCAAGACCCTGATTCAAAAAAAAAAAGAAAAACATTACAAAAGAGCTGGGATTATAGTTCAGTGCTAAGGGCCTGGGTTCAATCTCCAATGAATTTAAGTACACACAAAAAAAATACAAGTACAATCAAATGCATAGAAACCAAGGCTATAAGACTAATAGCATTAAAAAGTTGCTAAAGGGCCAGAAGGTTAGCTCAGTAGTTCCGGCACCTACCTCGCAAGCACAAGATCCTGAGTTCGATCCGGTAACCATGTACAATGCTGTGTGGGGAGTCACACCCACCAGCAATCAATACCACATACCACAGTGCCAGGCGTGGTGGCTCACGCCAGTCATCCCAGCACTGGGGAGGCAGAGACAGGAGGATTGCTGAGTTCAAGGCTTGCCTGGGCTACATAGTGAGCTCAGAGCCAGCCTGAACTACAAAGCAAGACTCTGTCTCAAAAAAAAAAAAAAAAAAAAAAAAAAAAAAAAAAAAAAAAAAAGTAGCTAAAAACTGCTGGGTGTGGTGGCTCATGCCTGTAATCCCAGCACTTGGGAGGCAGAGACAGGAGGATTGCTGAGTTTGAGGCTTGCCTGGTCTACACAGTGAGCTCAGGGCCAACTTGAAGTACAAAGCAAGACTCTGTCTCAAAAAAAGAACAAGTAGTTAAAAGCTAAACCTTTTTTCAATGTTTCCAATGAGGACATACATTTTATATACTCTTAAAAAGTTCTTTTATTCTGTACACTTCTGGTTCAAAGGGAAGACTAAGCATAGAGTTTAGCTAATTCTTAGTATGTCTATATTCATTAGTTTCTCGTTGTTCTGTTAATGTTTGGGGTTTTGTTTGTTATGGTATCTGGCCTTGAACTCACTATGGAACCCAATCTGGCTTTAGATTCACTGGTAATGGGATTATAGGTATGTGTCACCAAGCCCAGAATATTTTTTTGTTTGTTTTATGAGACTTGGTCTCACTGTGTGGCTTAGGTTAGATTTCAATGCACTATGCAGCTGAGACTGGCTCAAACTTACAGCTGCTTCAGCCTCCTCCATGATAGGAGTACAGACATGGCCACCACCCTGGTCATTCACTACTATTTATAAATGACAGATCAACATTTTTGTTGTTGTTGTGTTTGTTTTTTGAGACAGGGTCATGCTATATAGTTCAGGCTGGCTTTGAACTCACTATGTAAACCAAGCTTATTCAAATTCCTATCAGCTCTCCTACTTCAGTGCTAGGATTGTAGATGTATACCACCATATCCAGTTTCACATTCTTAATTTTTAACCTAACTACACATAATATATATTTTAATTATTCAAAATACTTCTACTAAACAAGTTTTAAAATTACAAGCCAGTGCTCAGTTCAGCAGCACCTACACTAAAATTACAAGCCAGGCTTATTTCAATGTTATGAATGCACAGCAATTTTTAAAAACCACAATACATACATTTAACATAAAAAAAAAATTACTTCTGGGGCCGGAGGGTTAGCTCAGTGGTTCCAGTGCCTGCCTCGCAAGCGCAAGGTCCTGAGTTCTATCCCCGGTAACCACACACAATGCTGGGCGTGGAGACTCATGCCCACCACCAATCAATACCACATACCACAGTGCCAGGTGTGATGGCTCACACCTGTAATCCCAGCTCTCGGGAGGCAGAGACAGGAGGATTGCTGAGTTTGAAGCTTGCCTAGGCTACATAGTGAGCTCAGAGCCAGTGTGAACTACAAAGTGAAACCCTGTCTCAAAAAAAAAAAAATGACTTCTGTACTACTTAAATAAACAAACAAAATTAATGCTTATTTTACTGAAGGAATTCCTCTATATTGTTTTTGTTTTTTGAGACAGGGTCTTGCTTTGTAGTTCAGGCCCTGAACTCACTATGTAGCCCAGGCTAGCTTCAAACTAATGACAATCCTCCTGCATCTGCCTTCCAAATACTAGGATTACAGGTGTGAGCCACCAAGCCTCGCTAGTTGAAGGAATTCCTCTCTATTTTTAAAAGCTTTTCCCAATTGGCTATCTAAAATGCATAAACAGATATAGCCCTTCAAAATAAAAATCTTGTAGTAATATTAAACTACAAGCTAAATAAAAAATATTTATCAGGGCCGGAGGGTTAGCTCAGTGGTTCCAGCACCTGCCTTGCAAGCGCAAGGTCCTGAGTTCAATCCCTGGAAACCACATACGATGCTGGGCGTGGAGACTCACACCCACCAACAATCAATACCGCATACCACAGCGACACCGCTTACCACAGTGCCAGGCGCGGTGGCTCATGCCTGTAATCCCAGCACTGGGGAGGCAGAGACAGGAGGATTGCTGAGTTCCAGGCTTGCCTGGACTACATAGTGACCTCAGAGCCAGCCTGAACTATGAAGGGAGACCCTGTCTCCAAAAAATATATATATATATATTTATCACTTAAATTTTTCTTCCATGGGTGAAAAAACTGTCGTCTTTGAGTCTTAAAAGACAAGCACTACAAAATAAACTTCAAGTTTAACAAAGGATTTATCTCAGATAAATAATCCACCAAACGTTATGTCTTCTACTTATGAATAAAATCTAACTCTAGGAGTCATCAGTACATATCTGAATTTTTATTCTACAACTATCTCTTTTAATGTGGTATAAGGCTCATCAATATTGAACTAGGTCCTTTGATAATATAGTTTCATCTACATGTTTTATGTAACTAGTTGTTACACAGCTTGGACTAGATGGCCCGTACAAAGTGCTTAAAATCTCTGAGCTTCAGTAGGCAAATTTATAGAGTAACACAATCTTTTAGATTTTGGGTAAAGATTATAAAAAAAACAGCATATAAAGTACATTATAGATCATTTGATTTTCAAAAAGAAATCAATAAATGAAAATATATCAGTTTACTTAAAGACTAATATTAACGATCTCTTTCCTGTGAAAATAAGTCGTCTTATTATTATTCACAGTATACAGTCACCAGCCCTAATTTCTAGATATGAAAGAAATCAGAGCAGTTTATTAAAAGGTGGCCACTAGTTGCCTATCAGAATGATTTAATCACATATATTTCCCAAATTATCAGCTCCTACAAAAATTCCACAGAAGATTTCTACACTTCCAGCACTGTTATTAACTTCTTTTAGACAACATTCAATTAATGGGATGTTGTTAGCAAAAGTATTTTTATTCATTTGTTATACTTTTATTAGCTATTTATTTTTACTGTCTTTCTTGTGTGCATCATTTATTTAGGATGAATGGCTCAAAATCAATTCAAATACTGGGTGTAGTGGCACACACCTGTAATCCCAGCACTCAAAATTACTGAGAAAACACTCAGGGGGCTGATGCAGGACTGCCATGAGTTCAAGGCCACCCTGGGCTACACAGTGAATCCAGGGCTAGCTTGAACTACATAGTGAGACTTGGAATCAAAAAAAACAAAACAGCAGCTGGGCGTGGTGGCTCACGCCTGTCATCCCAGCACTCTGGGAGGCAGAGACAGGAGGATTGCTGAGTTCGAGGTTTGCCTTGGCTACATAGTGAGCGCAGAGCCAGCCTAACTACAAAGCGAGACCCTGTCTGAAAAAAAAAAAAACAGCAGATGATTTAGCTCAGTGGTACCATGCCTACCTTGCAAGCATAAGGGCCCAAGTTCTATTCCTAATAACACCAAAACACCAAAACAAAAACCCCCCAAAATTTCCTTAATGTTATAGTTAGAACACTGTGTTTTATTGCATGTACTGGTACACTACATCTCTTAAAGTTTTGTTTTAATAAGTAAAACAAAAATCACAAAACATGATACTAAAAAGTTTTGGCTCCAGTGGGGTTTTTTATTACTAGTATATACATTTTAGGGGTGTTATAATTTATATCTAGCCTCAAAGGTTTGTAGGTGGGGTTTTAGGAAGTTATTGCATCATGGGAATATCATACTCATTAGTCCACAGATGAGTTTATAGCTAAGTGTGACTTGGGAGGTAAAGCCAGGAGGAGAAAGGTTAGGGGGAGGTGGCCTAGATGAGTTTAACTCCCTCCACCTCCCTTGATCTCTCTGCTTACTGAGGGCCAAACCATGATCTCTTTCTCCTCTGCCATGCTACCCTGCTTAGGAACCAGCTCACTATGGACTAAAACCTCTACCAAATGCGAGCCAAAATAAACTTTTCCTTCTTAGAGCTGCAGGTGTCAAGTACTGTGTCTCAGAAAAGTAACTGAGGGTTGTTTACACCTATTGTCAAACTTCTTGAAAGGTGCCTTCTAGAAAGGTTGTAGCAATTTATATCCTCACTATGGTATGCACTAGGAAAGCTATATTTAGAACTTTCTAATCTTAGTCAATTATATAACTGTTGAGCTAATGTACATTACTTTTACTTACAAAATCAATGTAATTTATTGGCTATGAGGAGTGTCAGGGGTTTTCACTTTCTTCCTTTTTTTGCAGTGCTTGAGACTGAACTTGGATTCACGCATGCTAGGTGCTGCAAAAGGGCTCTACCACTGAGCTACAACTCTAGTCCCAGTGTCTTCTCTTTTCTTTTTCTCTGTCTCTCTCTTTCTTTCTTTTTTTTTGAGACAGGGTCTGGTTCTGCCGTTCAGGCTGGCCCTGAATTTACTACATGGCCCAGTCTAGCCTTGAACACAAGGTAATCCTCCTGTCTCTGCCTTCTCAGTGCTGGTATTAAAGGCCTGTGCCACCATGCCTGACTTTTCATTTCTAATTAGTAAGATATCTTTCTCTATTGAGGATTTTATATGTAAGTATATAGTCTTCTTCAAAATCACTGACAGTCAAAGTAACTCCAAAGGCCTAAATTTTATCCACAGTCTGAGGAAACCAAACCAGTTTACCTAAAATGAGATTCTCCTAGCTGGTTTTCATTCCAGAGTCCATCCTGAAAGGTCACTTAGAGCAGCAGTCTGTGCTTTGGGACAGGTCTAGAAATACAGTAAATCTTAAACTGAACAGGACACTTAGACAACAGGAGCTCCAAGATCTAGGCATTTTATCCACCTCTCATTTTTTTTTCTTCTTTCACTGATAATCACTGAAGATGGAAACCCCATACAAATCTACTTATGCAAAAGGCTTCAGAGAACTGTAAATTACTCTTGCCTTAGCAACAACCTTCTTAAAAAGTTACTGACAGAGGGTCAGGGATTTAGTTTAGTGGTTCCTGTGTCTGCCTGGCAAGCACAAGGTCCTGAGTTTGAGTTTGATCCCCAGGACCACATACCACAATGCCAGGTGTGGTGGCTCATCCCTGTAAACCCAGCATTTGGGAAGCAGAGGCAGGAGGATTGCTGTGAGTTTGAGGCTAGCCTGGGCTACATAGTGAGTTCAGAGGCAGCCTGAATTAGAAAGTGAGACTCTGTCTGAAAAAACTTAAAAAAAAAGTTATTGACAGAAAAAGTATAAACAGTAATTCACAAACATAATCTGCAACAATTGGTTCTCCAATAGAAAAGAAAGAAATTATTGACATTACTTCATTCAACTAAAAAAGAGCTAAGAAAGCAGTGGTGGAATGCCTGTAACCCCAGCACCTGGGAGACAGAGGCAGAAGATCACTGTGAGTTCAAGGCCAGTCCAGGTTACAAGGTAAGTTCAAGGCCAATTTGAACTACATAGTGAGACCCTGTCTCAATTAATTCATTAATCAAATGAACTAATGAAATTTAATTCAGTAGATTCTCAAATCTAAAGAATGTTAATACGCTTCCTAGATGTGTTATTTTATATGTCCTAATATTATAGGTAGAAAAACCAACTAGACATATGTAGGCAGATAGATAGGGCTGGCTCTTGAAAGACTTGCAAAAAGAGGATCCTTCTGAAGGTCAACACCATCAATGAGAAATTACACTACAGGCCTCATTCTCCTCCTAGGATGGAAAGTCAAGGTCTGGATACAAAATCCCCAGATAATGGGCAGGACCTTGACCCCCACCTGGAGGGGTCTCCTGACAAGAAAGACCCTCTAAGGCTTGATTCCTCATTGGTGGCCCTATGTTTGAACCCACCCACTTGGTGCTTTTGGTCTATAAAAGTCCACTGGAAGAAGCAATCGGGGGTTACCCACTTTCTGGGTTCCCCCTTCTGTCTCTCTTAAGGCAGAAGCTCTCAATAAAATTTTCCTACTCAAACCTCTGTCGTTCCTAAAATTCATCCTTCGATTTTTAGAGAACATGAACTCACGTTTCAGGTGGGGAGTTAGGCCTTAACTCTCCTGCGTCACTAAGAGTTGATTTTTCTAAAATACATGACTAAGCTCTAAAACACTTTTTTTTTTCCAAATAAAAAAATCTTCATTGTAAAGATTCCCTTCATGACACATGATGACTTACCTCCTCTTAAGCTGGGATCCCAGCTCCCCAGGAGGGTAAACAAGAGGATCATAAATCTGAGCCCAGCCTAGGTAACTTAGTGAAACCTATCTCAAAATTAAAAAAAAAAAAGGTTGGAGGCATAACTTAGGGGTTAAGCCCTGGGATTCATTCTCTAGTCCAAAAAAATAAATCTCCTGTAGAAGCTATAATGTCCTCATTACATTTTTAAAAACATAACCTTTAATAGTACCCAGGAAATAAAGTTCCATTCCCTACATCCACAGAGTTGCTGTCTAGTCATCCTTTAGGGTAAATATGTGAGGTTTTACTCATTGACTTCCTGGACTGTGTTGTTGGGGAAATAATATTGTATTACTTTAAAATTTTTAAATTAATCTTTCAAGTATTTTAAATTAATAGCAATATTTTCAGAATTCTAGTTGTCAATTGGCCTTTTTTTATAAATTTTTTTTCATGCTTATTATGAGACATGAACTATTACCAGTGAACACATTATTTCCAAGAAAGGCATATCTTATCCCCCTATAATCAAGATATGAACCATTACACACAGACACATATTTCCAAGGAAGATATGTCTCACATTCCTAGCTTTTCCTCTTACCCTGATTATTTTCTTAGATAAAAAATAGAATGGGGCAGAGAAGAGATTAATAAGTACCAAGTTACAGTTAACATCAGCACAGAGTTCTGTGGAACTATTGGACAGCATGATGACCACAGATAAAAATTAATATATTGTACATTTTATAAAGGTAGAAGAAAGTTTTTTTTTCAGTTTTCACTGAGAAGAAATGACAAAATTCGGGGCCAGATATTTAACTCATTGGTTCGGGCACCTGCCTAGCAAGCACAAGGACCTGAGTTCAAACCCCCAGCAAGCACATACAACAATACTGGTTGTGATGACTTACACTCACCAGCATTAAGTATCACAAACTACAATGTCAAGTGTGATGGCTCACACCTGTAATCCCAGCACTCAGGAGGCAGAGGCAAGAGTATTGCTGAGTTCGGGGCTTGCCTGGGCTACACAGTGAGCTCCAAGGCATCCTGAACTACAAAGCCAGACCCTGTCTCAAAAAAAAAAAAAAGAAATGACAAAATCTCAGGAGATAAATATGCTAATGTGTCCTAAATATTATACATGTATCAAACATCTTATGGAACTCCAATAATATGCACAATTTTTTTTGTGTGCATTGGTTAAAGTATAAAAATTTAAAATCACTAGTACAAAAGACTTACTACTAATATCTAATATATAACACAGTGGTCTTTTCTAGGCTTAAAGATATATTGAAAGAATTCTGATGTTAAACATTTTTGTTTAAAAGCTTAGGTACTGGCGGGGAGGGTAGCTCTGTGGTGCCATACCTGCTCAGCAAGCACAAGGTTTAAAGTTTAATTCCCCAGTATGGCCTAAAAACATGTTTAAAAGCTTAATGTTTTACTTTCTGATTAATACAGAAATATGTAAACATTCAACAGGTAACTGTATAGCTCAATGAAATATTGTAAAACAAATACTACCTGTTGCAAAGCAAAGTGACATTCCAGACAAGGAACAGAACCTTGGCAGCATCTCAGATACTCCTTAATGTCCCTTCTAGACAGCCGCCTCCCCTCTCCATCACCAGTCTGACTTCTGCAGTAAACCATGTTGTTGTCATTTTTTGCTTTTTAAAAACTATTTTAGGTAACAATACAGTACTGAAGCAAATACCCAAATAATTTTGGCTCACTAGACACACTTTTGTACCAGATACATATTTAAGACAAAGGTCTCATTGTCTTGAATGCTTCAGTTTCTTATCCCAGTGGCAATGGGCCCAACAGACTCTAAAGTTGTATTTTTTAAATTTGTGTAGCAAAGGGCACCCACATATAACTGCTGTGAGAGTGAGTCACAAGGAAACTGTACAAGTGGGTGATGGTGGCGGTGAGTAAGCAACAGCCCTCATATCTAGGAACTCCACCAGTGCCAGAAAGCCATCTGGATAACAAACAGTAACATGAGAAGAATTTTAAATAGCTTACAGCTGTAGAAAAGGCACTACTCCAGGCTCTGAACCTGTCAGTTATTTCTGTCTGCTGTCACTGTGAAAATAAATTATAATATATAAAAACTAAAAAAGAGCATTCTGTAAAGCCTGGAGTATCTCCCAAGCCATTTTAGGATTACTCCTTTGCACACTGACTTAAGACTGGTCTGTGCAAATATTTATCATTTGCTTGTCTATTTTAAATATTTTCCTTAGAGGTCAATTTTCCTCCTCAGCTATCCAGTTGTGAATGACAAACTATTTCTATGAGTAGCTTGCTACTGACATGAGAAAGGAGGACAGAGACAACACAGAGTAGGAAAATTGAAGAGGTTATCTGTCCTTGGTGCCAAGATTTTTTTTTTTTTTTTTTTTTTTTTTTTTGGCGACAGGGTCTCGCTTTGTAGTTCAGGCTGGCCCTGAGCTCACTCTGTAGCCCAGGCAAGCCGCCGCGAGCTCAGCAATCCTCCTGTCTCTGCCTCCCGAGTGCTGGGATGACAGGCGTGAGCCACCACGTCCAGCATTGTAGTATGCGGTGTTGACTGTTGGTGGGCGTGTCTCCACGCCCAGCATTATATGTGGTTACCGGGGATCGAACTCAGGACCTCGCACTTGCGAGGCAGGCGCCGGAACCACTGAGCTAACCCTCCGGCCCCAGTGCCAAGATTTTTTAAACTATCTATTCTATCTAGAGGACAAGCTCAGGAAGACAGAAGAATCAGGCTGATAGTGTCATCTAATAAGTAGGCCTTGATCAAAGAGGAAAGAGAAAAAAAACTGCAAAGGGACAAAGAGAAAAAAACAACTGGACTTCAGATTGATGAGTATTTACTAAGCAGACATTCTGTTCAAGACACCACAACACTCACAGCCTGAGGACATTAAATACCAGACCATTTGCTCTTCCAGCCTATATCAGAGCATTTATATCTGCTGAGAGAGATGAAGAGGCATTTTCATTGTTTGTCATGTTGCTGGTGCTCCTTTAGGGCTGCTGAAGATAATGAAACAATGCAAAGAGGGTGAAAGATTAGTGACAGGCTGCAGTGTTTTCCACTTGTGCCTCCAGAGTCTTAGCCACAAGAAATGATGGAATATTGGTAAAGACAAAGCTATGGAATAAATACCTGCTTGAATGTCACAAGGTGTGATGGTAATGTCTGGTGATCAGGCTATTTTATTGCCATGCTTTAGGTGTATTTTTGTACTTCAAAGGTTCATGGATGGTGGAAGTTTGGTTTTCAGTGAACCAAGGTTGAAGATTTACTAAGGACTGAACCCAGGGCCTTTACAATGAACTAGAGCACATGTTGTATTTTTTTATTTTGAGACAGGGTCTTATTAAATTAATGAGTTGTGGTGCTGGAGATTTAGCTCAGTGGTTCTGGTGCCTGCATAGCAAGCACAAGGTCGTGAGTTCAAATCCCTATAACCACATACAACAATACTGGGCATGGTGACTCATGCGCACTAGCAATCAGTACCACACACCACATTGCTGGGGTCTGTCTCAAAAAAAAGGTCTTGCGGGCCAGAGATTTAGCTTAGTGGTTCGGGCCCCTGCCTCGCAAGTGCAAGGTCCTGAGTTCCATTCAGGTAACCACATATAATGTTGGGCGTGGTGGCTCATGCCCACCAGCAATCAATACCACATACCACAGTGCTGGACGTGGTGGCTCACGCCTGTAATCCCAGTATTCGGGAGGCACAGAAAGGAGGATTGCTGAGTTCCAGGTTTGCCTGGGCTACATAGTGAGCTCAGAGCCAGCCTGAACTACACAGCAAGACCCTGTCTCAAAAAGAAAAAAAAGGTCTTGCAGGGCTAGAGATTTAGCTCAGTGGTTCTGGTGCCTGCCTAGCAAGCACAAGGTCCTGAGTTTGATCTGATAACCACATACAATGCTGGGTGTGGTGACTCACACCTACCAGCAATCAATACCACATACCACAGTGCTGGGAGTAGTGGTTCATGCCTGTAATCCCAGCACTCCCCTGTAATCCCAGCACTCAGGAGGCAGAGACAGGAGGATTACTGAGTTCAAGGCTTGCATGGGCTACACAGTGAGCTCAGAACCAGCCTGAACTACACAGCAAGACCCTGTCTCAAAAAGAAAAAAAAGGTCTTGCAGGGCTAGAGATTTAGCTCAGTGGTTCTGGTGCCTGCCTAGCAAGCACAAGGTCCTGAGTTTGATCTGATAACCACATACAATGCTGGGTGTGGTGACTCACACCTACCAGCAATCAATACCACATACCACAATGCTGGGAGTAGTGGTTCATGCCTATAATCCCAGCACTCCCCTGTAATCCCAGCACTCAGGAGGCAGAGACAGGAGGATTACTGAGTTCAAGGCTTGCCTGGGCTACACAGTGAGCTCAGGGCCAGCCTGGACTACAAAGCGAGATCCTGCCTCAAAAAAAAAAAAAAAGGTCTTGTAGGAACATAAAGTGCTCCATTGTCATGATCTGGGGTGACTTTAAAACACAGGGCCAGGGCCAAGAATACATAGCTCAGCAGTACAGTGCCAGCCTGGCAAGTCTGAGACCTTGAGTTTGATTTCCAGCACCAAATAAATACATACATACGTACATAAACATAGCCCAAAAATTTACCCACATTTCTCCAAATGTAGGTAAGGAGGATGCTTTCTTTCCATGAGACTGCGCTCTGACTCTTTATCAACTGAATACAGCAGAAAGAATGCTCTACCAACTCCCAGGGCAGGATTAAGAAGCCACTGTTTCCAAGTGCTATCTCTTAGATACCTGCTTATGATGATGCTTAGTCTGAGAAAGTGGCTGCCATAAAACAATCCTCAGAATACAGGTTAAGGCCATGACCAGGTGTGCCGATCAAGCTCAGGGACTCCCAGCAATAATGGCCTATAGAGGACTTCCTCAGCTCTTGCCTATCACACTGATTTTCTCCATCTAAATCTCAGACATATGCGTAAAAGACAAGCAGACCCTGCTGTACCCAACATAAACTCCTGACCTCAGGAGTCTGAGCATAACACGGTGGGGATTTAGCTCAAATGGTACCATGCCTACCTTGGAAGCCCAAGGACCCGAGTTTGGTCCCTGGTACCACAAAAAAAAGAGGGCATAACAAAATGAACATCTTATTCTGTTTTAGGGTATTTTATTGTACTACATTTAAAGGTACTTTCTTACAGTAATAGGTAACTCCAGCATGACCTACAGCTCACAATGAGTTTCTTTAAAAATACACACACAGGTGCTCGCTTCGGCAGCACATATACTAAAAATACACACACAGGCCAGGTATGGTGGCTCATGCCTATAAACCCAGCACTCAGGAGGCAGAGAAAGGAAGATTGCTGAGTTTGAGGCTTGCCTGGGCTACAAAGTGAGCTCAAAAGCCAGCCTGAACTACAAAACGAGACCCTGTCTCAAAAAAAATAGCCAACACACACAAGAAAAATTGCTGAATGTTTGTATACATCTGTAATTCTAGAACCCAGGGGGTTGAGACAAGAGAATCACTGTGAGTTGAACGCTAGCCTGGGCAATACAATGAATTCAAGGCCAGCCTGAACTACATACAGTACAGAGCAAGACTCTGCCTCAAAAAAACCCAAAATACAAAAACAAAACAAACACTATAAACTCTATACCCACCACTCATGAGATCATGAGATTGAGGCAGGAGGACTGCTATAAGTTTGGAGGCAGCCTGAACTATCTTGACTCAAAAAAAAAAAAAATCAAGAAACTTAAAAAACAAGTAAAATTCTTTCCTCATAAAAATGACTGATTTGTACTCATGCTATACTTATACTGCCTATTCATTAAAAATCCTTAAACAGGGCATCTGAAATGAAGAGACACTTCTCAGAGGCAGAAGTTAAAGCAGCTAAGAAACATATGAAGAAATGTTCAACATCACTGGTTATTCGAGAGATGCAAATGAAAACAACACTGAGATTTCATCTCACTCCACAAAGAATGGTCACTATTACAAAATCAACCAACAATAAATGCTGGTGAGGCTGTGGAGAGAAAGGAACCCTTCTCCACTGTTGGTGGGATTGTAGACTTGTGCAACCATTGTGGAGAAATGTGTGGAGATTTCTCAGAAAACTAGGACTAGGGGTTCCATTTGACCCTGCCATCCCCCTGCTAGGAATATACCCAAAAAACCTTAGAAAATCACAGTGGAAAGAGATGTGCACCCTTGTTCACAGCAGCTCAGTTCATGATAGCTCAATCTTGGAAACAACCCAAATACCCATCAACTGGAGACTGGATAAAGAAGATGTGGGTTTTTTCTAAAATGGAGTACTATTCTGCCATAAAGAATGACAAGATTGATTTATTTATGTGCAAATGGATGCACCTGGAGGACATGCTAAGGAGTGAAATCAATAGAGCACAGATAGGCAAATACCGGATCTTCTCGTTGATATGAGCACCAGTAGACGCAAATGAGCTCTAGTAGTATAACAATCTTTTTAGAATGGGAAATTTCCAAAGGAAATTTGGTGTAGGGATATAATGAGGGGAAGGAATAAATATGATTCTGAAAGAAAATAAAAGAGCATGTATATAGGGGGTGGGGAGGTGTGGGTGGGGATATGGGTAAACATGAGAATTGACTGTGTCATATATTGGTACAAATTCCCCAATGTTATGTGTGATTGTGAGATGTACGCAAATTGTACCAATGAAGAATGCAATTTAAAAAAAAAAACCTGGAAGGAGAAAGAAATGCAAGGTCAGGATATTTGCTTTTCTAATCCCTTGTATTCAGCAGAGTTGCAGACCACCTGGGCTTTGCACTTCTCTTAGCTATGAAGAAATATATGATGAGGTAATCCAGAGTAACAATTTTAAAAGGTTTTGTTAGATCAGGCCTTGGGCAGGCCATAAGTTGTAAATGCAATGATACCCAGTGATATCAAGTATCTATAAGTATGAGAAGAAGGCTTGGTAAATACAAATATGAATGTCACATGTATTTTTTTGAGGGTATATAAATAAAGCTTGTTCATCTTCCGTAAGGATGCATTCTGTGATAATAGCTCAAATACAGGATTTTAAATTAAATGAGATGAAATAAATTTATTTTATATTCTTTGTGAAAAAAAATCCTTAAACAGTAGATCCTTTTGAAAAACGCCATGTTGCTGGGTGTGGTGGCTCACACCTGTAATCCCAGCACTCGGGAGGCAGAGACAGGAGGATTGCTGAGTTCGAGGCTTGCCTGGGCTACATAGTGAGCTCAGGGCCAGCCTGAACTACAAAGCAAGACCCAGTCAAAAAATAAAAAAAAATGCCATGTCATTTTCCATTTTAAAGAATCCCTTAAAGTTAAATTTTATATAATATTTTTAATGAACCTATGTACTGTGGTGTCATTCAGCATTAAGCAAGTTTTGGCTTATAAAGCCATTTCAGATTAGGCATGCTCAACCTGTATTATACATTTTATAAGATTAGACTGAAAATATACACTACATAGTATGCATAAAACCAGGTCTCTTTCACATAAAGCACATTGTATGTGACTAACATTTTTACATTGGAAAACTATACTAAGAACCAAAGGCAGCCACTATATTGCCCCTTATGTATTCTTCATCTACCATCTGGCAGTCAAAAGGCTAAAATGCTTGCAGGAAAAACAAAAACAAAAATCTTTCTGAATGGTCATGCTATGCAGACAGCCAGAATTTCTTTCACAATATCCCTACTGTCTACAGCAGACTATATGACAATCTGACCACAGTTATTTTCTCTGAAAAAGCAAACAGCACATCACATTATCAGACAACCAGAAACTATAGGCACTCAACAATATGATCTTTATGAACATTATTTCTAAATAGGTAAACAACCAAGAGATATTAACAATAAAGAACCCTGAGGCAAAGAGAACTGTAAAAAGAGAAACTAGTAAACTTTGGAAGAATAAGTATAAACCACTCTGTTTATTCATAGAGTTCACATAACTTGCTAAGAAGCATCTAAAGAAAACTTTCAAATTAAAAGACATCATTTATCAAGAAGGAATAACAGGGCTGGGGATTTAGCTCCATGGTTCCACCATCTGCCTCACAAGTGCAAAAAATAAAATTAAAAATTAAATCAGGATTACCATATGATCCAGCAATTATACTTCTAAGGAATTAAAAGCAAGAACTTAACCATGTATTTATGCACCCATGTTCAAAGCAGCCCTATTCACAATGTTTAAAAGGTAGAAACAATACAAGAGTCCATCAACTGGGCATGGTGGTGTATCCCTGTAACCCTAGCCTTCTGGGAGGTTGATGTAGAAAGCTCACAATTTCAACCCTAGACCGGGCAATTTAATGATACCCTCTCTCAAACTAAAAAGCAAAAGAAAGTTGGGGAGTTGTAGCTTAGGCAAAAGCCCCAGGATCAATTGCTTGCAACACACACACACATACACACACACACAGAGAAGTGAATATATAAACAAAATATGGTATGTAGATAAAATGAAATATTATTCTGATTTTTTTAAGAGAGAGGATTTGGGAGTGGAAGAGATAACATAATGACTAAGAAGACTGTTGGCTTCAGAGTCAGGCTACCTGAATTTGAATCCTGCTTCCACTAGTCTACATCCTTGGACTCTGACCTGTTTTTTTTTACATAGGTTTCTTTAGTTGCCTCATTTCTGAGATAGAGTATCACTATGTACCCCAAGCTGGCTTGAACTCATAGCAATCCTCTTGCCCCAGTCTCCTGAGCACTTGGGCACCTGGCTCCTGAGAAGTGTTTTGTTTTGTTTTGGTGTTCCAAACTAAACATTGGGTTTCACTATTGCTAAGCAATCAGTAGACCAACTAAACTGTACCCCCAACAAAATGTTATTTAATAGTATGTGTTTCTGTTTCAGGTGATAAAGAGTTCTATAAATGGATGGTGGTGATGGTTCCACATCATTCTAAATATATTCAA
>PVIC010024890.1:0-25705 GCA_004025085.1 Thryonomys swinderianus
AGAGAGAAGGGAAGAAAAAGAGAGAAAGATGGAAAGGAGGTAAAGAAAGAGGAAAAGGGGGCAAAAAGGGGGAGAAACCATCATCCCGTCTTTGGCTTTCTTTTCAGTGTCATCTCAGCTGTCTCTACCTTGCTTTCCACACACCAGTCTACCAGTCATCCCGTGTTTTGTGGAAGGCCACCACCAAACCTTTCCACACTCTGTTTCCATTGTCTATAATGCTCTTATTCCTTTACTTGCCTTTGTATAATTTACTCCTATTCACCCTCTAAATTGCAATTCTAATACCACCTTTTTGAAAAGAAATTATCCCTGACCCCTATCTGTCCAAATTTTATTGAATTCCACCCAGGTATATACATCCTCATATCTTTTTAAATTTCACCTTCACAAAATTATCACACATTTTTGTTTGATGTATGTCTGACTCCCTCTCTGGTCTAGAATCACAAAAATCGTGCCTATTTGGGTCACTATTAATTACTGGTATAGAACATGCACAGCATTTCCTGAACACTCAAAGACCAACTGTGGAATTAATGAAAAATGTCCCACAATTCTTATCTTTTTTGTCCCAGTCCCACCACTGTTGTTCAGATCCTTTTTACCTCATCTTTAGGAGGGCAAAATATTATCTGATCACCTATTCCCAACCTCTCTTCTTTCAAATTTAATCTACACATCTTCAGTTCAGTTAACTCAAAACATTGCTTTTTTATGACTTCCATCTCACTTAAGTATCATTTAATAGCATGAATTAAAACAAAATACTTAACCTAATTTTCCCTTCTCTTCTCCATTAGTCCTTTGCCTACCTTTCTTGGTTTCTATCTCACTCCTCTAACAAAATCTCTAACTCAGTCCTAGTGACATAATATTCAGGGCTGCCCCTAGCACACTGTACAAGTCATGCAATGAACAGTCTCTCAGGTGCCATTTACATCGGTGTCTATGGAACAACACCCATGGAGTTAGTCAGGGACAAATGGTGCAGCTGAATGTGGAGGCTCTATGAACATCTCTTTAAACGTGTTCTCTCTCAGTCCTCACCTTGGATGAGGAGTTTGCTTTGCCTGAAGTGTCTTCCTTTTTTCTCCACCCATCAACCTCCAATCTTCTTTGCATTTTACCTCCCTCCTGTTGTCAGCAGTAGTGACCTGCATTCCTGAATTCTTATCATGAATCTTATCTATGCAAGCACTCTCCATAAATTCTATAATCTGTACATCTAATCTTTAACTCTCTGTGTGATGTTAATGTGGTAGGGCAGACAGAGCACTGGAATAGGAATGCAAAGACATGCCCAGATCTACTTGAGCAAGAGCAACAGAACTTCAAAAAGCATAAGCTGGTGAACCAAGGTAAAACCGTTAAACTCAGAGCCAAAGTTTCCTATTAAAAAAAAATAAAATTAATAATAGTAGTAACAATACTGCATAGGTTATTGTGCTAGTACTCGAAGAGTGTGATCCACAGACTGATGAGAGGAGAATGATTTTCCTGAACCCACTCTGTCAACAAGGAAGCCCTGTGATGGTTAATATTATAGGTTAACTTTCTGGCCCACAGGACATCGGGACACCTGGTTAGCTTTTTTTTTTTTTTTTTTTTTGAGACAGGGTCTCGCTTTGTAGTTCAGGCTGGCCCTCAGCTCACTATGTAACCCAGGCAAACCTCAAACTCAGCAATCCTCCTGCCTCTGCCTCCTGAGTGCTGGGATTACAGGTGTGAGCCACCACACCCAGTTTAACCATTATTTTTGAGTCTGTCTGTAATGACGTATCTAGAGTCTTCTAAAACATTTGAGTTTGTGAACTGAGTAAAACATATGAGTCTTCACTACACAAATGGGTATATACCTGGTTGTCATCCTCTTACCATGGTCTGTTCAACTCTTCCTTCTGCTACTGTTCCCACCCCCAGGTTACACAGCCAAACCTTGCAGAGGTAACAGGCACCCTATACAGCTATTGATCAAGTGGCCTTAATTCATAATACTTACAATTCTAATAATATTCATTGGAATGAATTTTATTATCCTTATAGGTAAGAAAAATAAAGAAGCTTTTAAAGAATAAAAGTCATAAAGCTACTGAGTCATAAAGCTACTGAGTGGCAAACCAGGAGTCTGACCAAGGCAAATGGCTCCAGAGCCTGCAATCTTAATTTAATACTGCAGCTGACTTAATGAAAATGTTCATTTTTAAAATTTAGTTGATTCTTCTCATTGCTAATGGGTGATGTCTTACAACTGAACACAGAGTGGTTTACTTTATTTTTCACCCACCCTTATTAAACTTCAGATTTTAAATATGGGTTTTTCTTCTTTCTCCTCTTAAAGCTCTATTCTGTACTACTTATTTTTCCTTAGGTTGTTTCATCTTCCTATTTGATAATATGTAACTGTTCATTTATTTTTTAATTTAAAAATATGATTTTTAAAATATGATTTTAAAATATGATTTTTTAAAAATATGATTTTAAAAGTATGATAATTTTTTAAAAATCCTCATGACATAATAACTTGAATGGCTGAGAAAAAAAAATCTAGAAATTGACCCTTTCTTTCTCTTGCTTCATCTGTAAGAAAACTACACAAATATCCTATTTTTGTACTTCACATCTTTTTCATTTTGTTAGGTGAATATAATAAAGCAATTTAATAAATGCTGTGTAAGAATAGAGGCATACTAAAACAATAGAATTTACCAATCCTATGTGCCAAGCATAGATTTCAAAAATATAAATCAAGGTAGTAGTCTGATGCATCCTTCATGAGTCCACATTTCCTCTGAATTATTAAAACTGCTGGCAAATTACTCAAAATCACCCACTTAATGATTTAGAAATAGCGTAAAACCCCAATAAACACTACCAGCAGTGCCACCTCCCACATATACACACATCATTAACATGGGAAGTTAGTACTTTGAACCTAGGAAATGGAACATATTTTTACAATTTCAGACTAACAGGTCAAATTTCTTATACGATATCCTCATTTATGTCTTTACCAACTTATATTTCTCGAATGCTTGCCACTATGCCCAGCGCAGTGGTTCTAATCTTTTTTTTTTTTTTTTTTTTTTTTTTGCTTTTTGAGACAGAGTCTCGCTTTGTAGTTCAGGCTGGCCCTGAGCTCACTATGGTGTCCAGGCAAACCACCGCGAACTCAGCAATCCTCCTGTCTCTGCCTCCTGAATGCTGGGATTACAGGCGTGAGGCACCACGTCAGGCATTGTGGTATGCGGAGTTGATTGTTGGTGGGCGTGTCTCCAGCATTCTATGTGGTTACCAGGGATCAAACTCAGGACCTTGCTTTTGCGAGGCAGGCGCCGGAACCACTGAGCTAACCCTCCGGCCCACAGTGGTTCTAATCTTAACTCCATCCTAAAACTTGTTTTTCTTACAGTCTTCCCAGTCTCAATAAATGATCAAGCCATAGAGTCATCCTTTTTCTTCTTCTCACACACTCAGTAGATAATCCATTAGCAAATCCTGTGGGCTGTGCCTTCAAGATATATTGAAAATGCACCTGTTTCTCAATACCCCCTCCCTCACTATATTCTAGTCCCAGGCAAATTCACCTGGAAGCCATAGCTTTCTAGTGGGTCTCTATTTTTACCCTTATGTCACGTAGAGATGCTACTGGCATTTCAGTCAGGTACCCTGGTATCTTTTCTCAATCCAGTGTGTGAGCCCCTCCCCAGCAGTGAGTCCACAAGCCTTGTCTTCTGCCAGTAACTGCACCCATATGTGCTCAGATTCACTGTGTCCCCCCCACCTTTTCCCAGTCTTGTTCAAATATTCATGCTGACAGTTAAAATCCATGCTCCCTGCTCAATGTGGGAAAAACCCTACAGAATAGAGTTCTCTGTTCTCAGCGGAAGCTGAGTATCACCTGTAATCAAATTCCTGCCATTCTCCTTCCCACCGTCCACCACCAGCACTCCTCCTGTAAGTCATGCACAACTACACAGGACACATTTCCTTACTGCAACTACGGCGATCCTGTCAAATGTTCACATCATTCCATGGTTTTAAATCAACCATGGGTTACCCATCTCATAGGGAAATAAACATCCAGTGTCTATCATGGACTAGAAGAGCCTATATGACCTTATCCAGCTAACTTTCTGACTCCATCTCCTTTCACTCTCCCCTGCATCTGTTCCATTCCATTCTTACTGGTCTCCTTAATAGTCTTCAAAACACTGAGATCTCCTCCCTCAAAGCTCTTGTAGCCAAGTTTTCCTCCACCAGAAACAATCATCAACAACAACAACAACAACAACAACAAACACTCTTTCCCAATATGTTTGCTAGGCTTGTTTACCTCTTTCAATCTCTGTTCAAAAGGTATGTATTACAGAGATCTATACCTACTATAAAATAGCACACACTTCCCACTTCCTCTCACAACCAGCTCATCCTCCATCTTCTCTTGTCTTAAGAAGGTCAGTTCCCTGAGATTAGGAGTGTTGCTTTGCATGCCCTTTACATCCAACACCTTGGTATTAGCATATGTTAGGCACTAAATATTAGTTGTTGAATTATTTGAGTAAAGCATCTTTTGACTTTCCATACAGAAATCCCACAAACAATAATGATAATGATGATGATGGCAACTTTGATTTTAAAGCTCTAGTAACAATATTGCTCTTTTTTAAAAAAGTTTGGGAGGCCGGAGATTTAGCTCAGTGGTTCTGGCGCCTGCCTAGCAAGTGCGTGGTCCTGAGTTTGATCCCTGGTAACCACATACAGTGTTGGGCATGGTGACTCATGCCCACCAGCAATCAATACCACATACCACAGTGCCAGGCATGGTGGCTCACGCCTGTACTACCAGCCTTCGGGAGGCAGAGGCAGGAGAATTGCTGAGTTCCAGGCTTGCCTGGGCTACATAGTGAGCTCAGGGCCAGCCTAAACTATAAGGAGAGACCCTGTCTGAAAAAAAAAAAAATAGCTTGGGGACTATTCCTAAGGATGGAAGCAATAGAAACAAATTAGAAATTGAGTTGTTAAAGCTTCTTTCTTGTAATCTTTTAATGTTCTGTTAGAAAAAAAAACATGGATAATATGTGGAAGTGAAGAAACAATAGAGCTTCGCAACCCAGAAAGTTTCAGAATTTAGCTGTTAGTTCAAATGGCTCGTAGTCAAGTTGCTAGGCAGATAACTCCAAAACATGGAGCACAGTTGCTATCATTAGTGAAAATCTAACAAATGGAATTTAAAGTTAAGAGAAATTTATATAATGAAAATCACTGATACTTAAAACCAAAGAAAGCCCAATATTTGTTTATTCACATGAAAAGTGAATATTTCATTGCTCATAGGAACAGTTTTGTGGGTACATTCTTAGAATGGGTAGAAGGTGACAGAGAGACATTTTGGACTTGCAGCACTGTGACTTATAAGTAAACTATGGAAGTGAAATAAATGCATGCCAAGCAAAACTTTTCAATGTATAAAGTTGCCCCTTCTGGTAGCAGGATTGATGGTATAGAGGCACAGTCAGATCTGTAAAGGGGTATCACAGTTCCCTATGATCAAATATTAACTCGAAATCTAATATGACACTTCTCACCCCAAAGCTTATGACCTCTCCCTCCTTCGTCCTAAGATCTCTTAACATTCCCTTCCCCGCCTGCCCCCTCCCCCCAAGATTAGAGAGACATCACAAGAAGTCAGTCCGGACCACACATGTATTAGCTATGTGGTTGTCAGGTAGTGTTCCAGCATGTGCAGTCATTGCAAGAGTAAGGGAATCCCTCCCCCGGGCCATAAAAAAGCTTCCCCTGCTCTTTCAGGTTGGTGCCCAGCTTTTCTACTCCTCAGCCCCCCAAAATGTTTCTCCACTCCTGTATAGTGGGGCCCCACAAAAGCTGCTGCTGTCTCTGACTAGTGGGAGTGACTGACTGCCTCCAAAGTCTGTTCATGCTAATGTTTTCCCAGTGTTCTCTGATCTCCCTCCAGCAGCATTCAATGTATGTCCTTGTCCAGCCTCTGCTTTTGAGACTGTTCTTTTTCTGTTTCTTCCTTCATCCTAGTAGTGGAAGCCTCATCACATAACAGATTCATTTATCTCCTAAAAGGCAACCTCTTTCACTCTGACTTCCTCAACAGTTCCTTCTGCAATCTGCTGCAATGTTTTTCGAAGACCTGTCCTGGCCCCCTGAGCCAAGATCTTGGGTCTGGGCCAGAAATTCTCAGAGCGTTGTGCATCACTTCTAACGAGCTCTAGGAAACTTTGTGCCATGTATAAGTTTAATAACCACTGCATTCATCCATCCATGAGGGAGTATTTCTGTAAATCACTCCAGAACAATTGCTCTTCTGATCTGTTTCCCCAGAAGGTTTCCCCAGTCCTGGTGGACAGCAACAGTGGTAAGTTCTATGGTCCAGGACTCTTAGAGGTCACATCACTTCCAATATTTGATAATGACAGTATTTTAGAAAATGAAGCAATGCCAAAAGCATTACAAAAACTTGTATAAAACAAGATAGAGATATAGTGCAATATAAGTATGTACAGGTTTAAAAACTATTAAATTTACAGTACCTTTTCACTAATGTCATCTAGTCATAAAACAGGTTTCAAGTCACATGTGACTTTTTCTAAATATATAGTCACATGTGGCTATATATTTAACACCATTTGGAAAAAAAAAACACCAAAAGTCTAAAATTGGGACTGTCCTTGATAGTGAGACCTTGATACTATCACCCTTCTGGTAGCCACTGTGACTGGCCATACCTGTCACGACGACTCGAGTGCCAAGAACCCCCATCCAACAATGTAGTCCTACATTTCTAACGTTGAAGGAAAGAATGTCACATTCCCAGAAGGGAGCATGTACCCCGGATGCTAGTGGAATGGCTAGGAGAGCAGGAAGAAACTCAGGGCCAGCTCTCTAGCTGGACATCATGGCACATGTCTGGAAAGCCAACACTCTGCAATGCTAGGTTAGGATAGAAAGTTCAAACGCAACCATGGCAACCTTGAGACTTTATCAAACCTTGAGATTTTATCAAAATCTGATACATAAGTAAATAAATAACTAGGACTTGAGAAGTACCTCATGGTGGAGGCTCTGGGTTCAACCCCCAGTGGGGGGCACTTTCTTTGTGCAAAGTCTGCAGTGCCATTAATCCAGTCTAGGGAGAAAAAAAGTGTACCCATGGAACCAGACCAGTTTGTATTTTCATTTTCTGTGGGCACCTCTTTGTCACCCTCATTGCACACCCTAAACTCATCCTGCATAAAAGACTTGAATAAGCCTGCCTGGTCTCCACTTAAGAAATCTAGGGAAGATGTGGTACCTGTGTGGGCCAGTTGACGGACATGGCAATGACCAGTGAGAGACTTCCAAGGAAAATGGAAGTACAGGGTTGTTATCTTCCCAGAGCCATGGAGACCCTGCAGAGATTTGGTTCTACGAGGGTGGCTGGGGTGGGGCAGCACATCCTGGCTTCCTAGAATTTTCCTGCACGCTCACCTCATTTTCTTTTTAATTGATTTTATTGGTACATTTTATAGATACATTATGACCACATTCAACATTAAGGGTCTTTGTACCAGTACATGACATATCTTGATTCTCATTTTTACCCATTCTCCAGCCCTCGCTACAGTTCCGCTCCCCTATATACATGAGCTTTGTCTCTCTTTCAAGGAAGAAAATCTGAGCTTTACAGTCAGTGATGTTCACTCTAAGGAAAAGTACCTTGTAGAACTTGGGGCCTTACTTCTGTGACCCTGAAAAGCCAAGCCTAAAATCTACAAAATTTGACAGATACTCAATCTTGGGATAATTCCATTCATCTGTTTTCTCCTCAGAGAGAAATAAAAATCCTCTCTACACCTGAAGATTTTCTGCTTTCTGCCACTGTATCCTAGTAAAACAGTATCTCCTTGGCAACTTGTGTCTGGGGTAAGAAAATGAGAAACCCTGGGGCAAATGCCCTTAGCTCCAGTCCGTGAAGGGAAAAGTCTCTACGCTGACTCCTTCTCCTCCCAAACTGGCATCCTGATATCACATACTCTCCATAACTGTGGATTTATTTAGCTACAGTGTTATCATCTCCATTAAGCCACAAAGAAGAGACAATTCTCTGCTTTTATTTATAACCTGAAGGGATTATTTTTGAGTTAAGGCTTTAAGAATTCAGATCTATCAAGAAAGAACAGCTTGTGTAATGAACTTCCTGTTTTCATCATATTTGGACACCGAGCCTCCTTGTTGCCTGTTATTATTACCCAGTTAATATGAACTGCCTGGAGTTTATTTTTAGCAGTGCTGACTCTATTGTAAGGACTGCATAACTGCTTTCAAAATGGGAAAATGTAATTACGGGATCTAACACTAAGTTAGGGATATTCTTAGTCCTTTCACAAGGCGATGGCTTAAAAAAATGAAAACAGACCGTTTAAAATGGCTAAAGAAAACACAGTTATTTGATCCAAAATAGCTCATTGATCCTTTCACAAACTACACACTTACTTTACAGAATAAAGTCTCACTTTTGCTTAAGTGGCCTCAACATGTGAATTTATTTCCACACTCAGGCTAGGAGGAGGAACGTGAGGAAAATCGGTAGAGAAAAGAGGCAGGAAGGTTGTAAGCATCATTTTCCAAAAGGTGAAAGCTGTGCTGAGAGTACCAGAACACTAAAAGTGGTTTGAAGGCTTGGACTACAGGTCTAAGTGCCAGGTGTGTCTTCCGGCTCTCTGCGGAAGGCGCCTAAATCCACTGTCCGGCGGCAGAGGGTGAGGCCTGCGTTCGGGCACGAGCTCCGCCTCTTCACCTGGGCCACGGCCCTGAGTTCGTCTCTCACCGGCCGCTCGCTGCCCGCCTCATGCATTTACTCATCCACTCCATTGTTCGTTAATTCATTCAGCAATTATTTATCGAGAACCCAGCACATACCAAATTCTGAAAGTGAAATGGTACATTAAAAAAATGTTTTTTAAATTAAAAAAACTTCTTTTAAAGGGCCAGGGATGTAGCTCAGTGGTTCCACCACCAGCCTGGCAAGTGCAAAGTCGTGAGTTCGATCCCTGGTTCCACATAAAAAAAAAAAAAAAAAAGAAGAAGAATGAAATGGTACATAAAAGATCATTTTTGTTCTAAGTGTAATAAATGCATCAGGGGAAAGAAGTTCGGATAAATTGAGAAAAAAATCAAAAGAGGGCTAGTGCAGGAGATGGGAATAAAGAAGCTTCCTGGAGTATTTGTGACTGAGTTGAGTGTGAGGTACAAGCTGGGTTTAGCTTCGAAAAGTGATTTTATCAGCCAAGAATCTGGAGAGATCCAGATTGAAAGAGACTGTAGCAAGGACAAGTGGAAGATATAAAGTGGAAAAAAGAAAACAAAAGCTATAGTCCTAGGTGGGAGCCCAGCAAACCATTGTGAAGACTTAGTTTTATCCTACAGTAATGGGAACAAATTTCTATAAAGTCATAAAAGCAATAACATTTCAGAAATGTCATGGAGGTTTCATTACTGTACGAAAGGGTAAACAAAATGTGATGCACACATATAATGGAACACTATTCAATATTTTTTTTTGCATGTGTGTGGTACCAGGGATCAAACTCAGGCCCTGTACATGCAAGATAGGTGTGGTACCACCTGAGCTAAATCCCCAGTCCTATCAGCCTTAAAAAGAAAAGAATTCTGACACCTATTCCAACAAGGGCGAAACTCGAGGATATTGTGCTAAGTGAAATAAGCAAGTCATAGAAGGCAAATGTCATATGATTTCACTTGTATGAGGTACCAACAGTAGGTAAATTCATTCAAACAAAGTAAAGAAAGGTGATTACCAGGAAGTTGGCAGAAGGGAAATAGAAAGTCATTTGTTCAGAGTTTCAGTTTGATGTGATGGAAAAAGTTCTGCAGATGGATAGTGGTGATGGTTCCGCAAAAATGTGAATGTACTCAGTGCTATGAAATGCCAGTCTTGAAAATAAAGTAAACTTTATGATATTTATTTTTTGTAAAATTTAAAATTCAATAAGAAAAGAAATATCACTGTGATATATATATATATATATATATATGCACACACACACACACACTCACATTCATGTACACACACATATCTGGCAATCAAGAGTAAGAGAGAAAATACATAGGGAGACCAGTTAGCAAGCCATTGCAACAAGAGATATACGAGGTCCTTGAACCTAGGTTGTGTGAATAAAGGCAAGATGATGAAATCAAGAGTCAATCAGGCAGTAGCACAGGAAAACTTACTATTGATTGAAGGTGAACATTACAGGAAAAGCAGTTAGGATGAAGTCCAGATTTCTGAAACAGAAAGTAGGTGGATGATGTGAAGCTAGTCACCTGAAAGCGTCAGTGATCAAAAAAAAAAATCATCATCATTCAATGGAATTTAGAACAAAGGTAAAATGGGATCATTTTAATAAGAAACCTTGTTCATAGAAGAGAAAAATATAAATAGAATGTAGTTAAACTTACAGTTAAAATCCAAATTTGCTTTGCAAACCCTCAAAAGGAAGCAAACATGCCTCTGCACGGGACAAGCAAAGCTCCAAGTGGAGACTGAGACAAAGGGTAGACTGAATGCTGAGGATGGAATTGTGATCAGCGTATATTGGTTGATAGTTTTTCAAGTACTTTTACTTAATGGTCAAGTAACTTCACGTGACTGTTTCCACTGGTTCCATTATAATCCTCTGTATCACTTCAAAGTCTTTCCCCATCCCTCTTCTGAATGTTACCTCCATGTCACTCTTCAAATCTCAGTCACCATCTTTCTAACACATTTTACCTGAGACACCTCAGTATCTCCTCACCATTCATGCCTCTGTGTTAAGTGCCCTTCTCTATCCTCCTGGGCCTGGAAATATTTGCCTGTTCTTCAAGATACAATCATTTGATTCTGTTAACATCTGTTGACCTGTGTTGGAAACTGTTTAGGGATAAATATAAAAAAGACACCGTTTCTGCCCTTGAAGAGTCTAGGTCAACCAGAGAAGCAGACAGTAAATTGATAATTATGATAAACAAGGTTTTACTGTAATTAGAAACAGCTCGCAAAATGGCAGAGGAAAATAAATTGCTTAGCTGAGGAGATGAGTGGGAATCATAAAAAAAGAAAGAACAAAGAAAAACAAACTTTGATAGTGCAAATGGTACCTGTCTCAGGACGTCTTTCTAGCTTTCCAAAATAAATTAGCTATTCTTTCTTCTCTGATTCATAGAACTTTGTTTTGCTACTGTGAAGAATTTGGTATAGTGTATTTTAATAGTGGATCAGTTCTCTCACTCAGTGGCAAAGTTGTCAAGGTTGTAATCTTTCACTGAACTTCTCAGTGCTCAGCCCGTGATATACATTCCAGAAATGTGTATGGAGTGCACGGGTGTTTGTTCCCACAACAAGGAACTCACCACACCTATGCTGCAATTTTCTGTGAAGCCTATGTGTGTTACAGACATAAATTAATGTGATTCACTCACCATCTCATTGAAAGCAGAATTAATTGTCTTGAATATTATTTAATCCTTTGAAGCCACTAACACTCAAACTCTGTATTGTACAATATATTCTTAATATTCCAGTATGTTGATATTGTAGTGTATGTTTTATACCTGTTGACTTTACCCTAAAGCAAAATCAGCTGTTGGAAAAGTTGTGTGTGCAAAACTTCTCATTTAACACCATTTCCTCAGTCTAGACCCTCAGAGTCTGAAGGATGAAACTGGTTCAGTTAATTCAACCACACTGAAGGGTGAAGCTGGGAGTGAGTTTCCCATATCAAAAGTGCTTTGCATTTTGGAGAAGGTTACATGCTTTAGAGGCAAATTTATCCAAGTAGGAAGTATTTGATTGAGTACTTGTTATACACAGAATCACATGCCTAGTGCTTCAGGGAATAAAAAGGAGCTATGACATGCTTTAGTCCTTAGGAAGTTTACAGTCTCATTTAAGAGAAAGTCATAGACCCATGAAACCACAAAACACAAGCCAAGAGAATATTCTTCATGGTATATTGTCCCATGGAGGGCTTTGGTCCCTAAGAAAAATAGTCAGAAATGAAAGGAATGAATATTAGAGGCCGTCTGACTGCCTTCCACCACTCTCCTCCAGCACCCTGTTCCTGCCACACCTGTCTCCTTGCTTTTCTCAAACACACCAAGCACACACCTGCCATAGAGTTTTTGCACAAACTGTTCCTTCTGCATGGAAACTCTTTCCGGAGAGACTCACATAGCTTTCTCCTTCCGATCTCTGCTCAGATGCCACCTGATCACACTATTTAAAATAGCAAGTTCCACCCCCACACCAATGCACCCTCTCGCTCCCTTACCTACTTGACTTTTCTCCACAGCACTGAACACCAACTGTCACTCCACATCTTTTCAATTTATTAATTATTGATTCTCACTCCAACTAAAATGTATTTTGTAGACCAAGGGGTTCTGTCTATTGATGTGTACTGATGACATCTAAAATTGTCCTTGGACTTGCCTGTTGAATGGCTGAAAGAATGAGTGAATAATACGTTCTCAATATGTTTATAGGGTGAGACCAACAAAAACAGTTCTACTCATTCACACTCTTCCTTTCACCTCACAAACCACCAGAAGTTATACCTACCATCTTTCACTAGTTTCTTCTTAGGATTTGGGTGAAGGTATTGACTTAATTCAATTACAAACCTTATGTCATGATTTCCTTAAATAGTGGAGCTGTAAATGCTATAATAAAATGGATCTCTGCGTGGCTTTAAAAAAATCTATGAACATCCTTATCTAATTTTAAATTTTAATGAACAGTTATAACGATGAGTAATTAATTTTGATATTTATAGAAAATGAAATGCATTTTTTATGAAAATCTAGCACTTTAGGAACAACAAATTCTTGGAGAAAAATTTTCTAATGAGATCATTAAAGTGGGAAGTACTGTATCTTCCAAGGTATAGTATGCACAGCAACTGAACAGGCACCAAAAGGAGCTTCTTCCTGCTGCCCACAGTGTGAGCAGAACATGTCAGTTCCTCCGTGGAAGAAGGCTAGAGAGATTAGGCTAAACACAAGGATCCCAGCAGCTAAGGTATAAAAAGAAACACACAGTTTTCTTATGTTACAGGAAAAGAAAAGCTAATGTCCTCAGTACAGAAGGAATTTATCATGTCATTCTATAAAAATAGATTTGAGGTTTATATAAGACATCTTCAGCAGTGATATTCACAAAAAATGCAAAAATACTGTTTCAATGGACAGTGCTTTTATTGGTTCCTGAAGAGGCTTAAAGCATAATATTAAATTTTTAACTCACTGAGAGCATTTCTATCAGAAAGAGAGGTAATCCAGCCCAAATATATTGCTTTCTGATACTCTAGTGAATTTCTGGAACAGAGATTGGAGAAGAGGAATAGAAAGACACCTGTCCATTAAATCCCCTCTCCTCAACATTATGAATCTCAGGTGAGATTTTGTAGAGTGTGCAGTTACAAGTCACTTCAGGATTGAATTTACTGACAAACACCTGAAGTGCCAATAGTGTACGCCACTGATTATCCATATGCTTGAAAAGCAAATGTGCAAGAACTGAGACTGACATGCCATTGTCAAGTTTTTAAAAACCTGACTTGTATTCTTGCTTTTCTATTTTTACCAAAATAAACTATAGGGGGTCCTGCAGGTGATACCAATATTTCCCACAAAATGGAGTTTTAATCCATTCACTTATCTATACACATTTGAGGACCCTGCGTTTTTCATTATAGTGTCATCGATGATTTGTTCCAAGAACTTTCTGAGAGTGGAAGTGAACAGTCATCCATTTCAACTCTTGTGTTTGAATTAAAACAAAAAAAGTTACTTAAACCCCTCCCTGTGGGCCCAGTTAAACCTGATATGCCTTTAAGAATAAGTTTGCCTCGGAAGAAGAGAAGATAATGCTATGGACCAAAAGGAGCTGACTCCAGATTAAGTTTCTTTAACATCATCAACTTAACTGTTGAGCCAAAGCAACAATTTTAGCTCCGATGAGTTGATGCTCAGCTGCTCTTTCTAACAATAATTAGTCAGCAGGTTCAGCTGCTTCTTTTATGGTATTGTTTATTATAAAACATTAACAAAACTCAAAAGAAAGAAAATCCACCCAAAATTCTGCCATCCTACAAACCAAACTGTTTACAATTTTTTTCCTGCTCCCTTTCAGTCCCTGTCCATATGCAGACAGAATTTTCATAGTTGTAATCACAACACAGATACAATTTGGTATTCAGGTTTTTCTCAATTAGAATTGTTAAAGCATTTCTACAGTTTATTCTATCCTCTTCATTTCTATTACTGAGAACACTTTATCCCACCATCTTTTATAATCTTATGAGATCAGAAAGGGTAATGAAGGCTTAAAAAGAATACTTATTAATAGAATTAGGGAAAAGACCTATTTTAAATTCCTCATTTAAGGAAAGAAATCTCTAAAATTAAATTTGCAAACAGTTTCTTTTACCCCTGTTCCCCTAGCTGGAAAATTTTATGAAAATAGTCACATCTCTCCCACATTCCCTGCCATGCACCATGTTTTGTTACCTTAAGTAAGAGCCCTTGTGGGTTATTTTCTCCTCGCCTAGTTTGTCTTGAAGACCTGCTCAATATTTAGGACATCTGTATAGAGAAGAATCTTTCCTCCCAACTGCTTTGAAAGATTTTGTGACTCGGAGTTATTTAAGATGTGCAGAATCAGTACTGAATCCATATGAATGTGAAGTGGCATGTTTAAATTTGACCTTTTGAAGCCAATCTCTAGGACTTGTATATAGACTGATGTTTGGTAATACTATAACATCACAAAATGTCAGATATCTTTCTTTCTTGGTAATAGCTCTAATTATTATAGTATGTAGCTTTTTAAGGGAAAAGAGCTATTAGGATTTGAAGATGGCATGATAATATGGAAGAAGGGTAGGGCTACATAAGCTTTGTTGACTTTTCTTTGAGATAAGTAGGCCTGAAATGTGAATCACCTGCTCCAATAATCCTAGCCAACATCATGAAATTAAGTTTCCCATCTTCTGATGACCCAACCAAACCTCAATATTTTATACACAACTCTGGGACCCCAAAAGTTCATGATTACTATGGGACAGGAGGTTGAATGGAGATAATATTGGAGTCGTAGTTATCGAAAAACCTTTTTTTTTTTTTTGAGACAGGGTCTCACTTTGTAGTTCAGGCTGGCCCTGAGCTCACTGTGTAGCCCAGGCAAGCTGCCGCGAACTCAGAAATCCTCCTGTCTCTGCCTCCCAAGTGCTGGGATTACAGGTGTGAGCCACCACACCCGGCACTGTGGTATGTGGTATTGATTGCTGGTGGGCGTGAGTCTCCACACCCAGCATTGTATGTGGTTACCAGGGATCGAACTCAGGACCTTGTGCTTGCGAGGCAGGCGCCGGAACCACTGAGCTAACCCTCCGGCCTGAAAAACCTTTTTTAATTATGATGATTAAATGATGACAAAAAGGTTTTGTTTTAATTCTACAGTCTGCATTGTCTGGATTTTTTTAAAGCATGGATTTTTGTATGAATTGTAATTCTGTTTTTACTTGAAGAAGTTATACTTTCTCCAGTAACTTTTGGAGGAAATGCTTAACCCCACACCCACCCAGCTCCTCCTGAGATCCCATTCCGTCCTGGAACTTGGCTGATCAGGTGGTTGATACTTCCTCCTCAAGGACGATGAAGATGGTAGTAGATGGAGAAACAAAGTCTTTCCCTACCTGAAGCAAAAGTAGGGAGGAAGGGAGAGGGAGGAGGGGAGGGGGACAGAGACAGAGGCAGAGGCAGAGGCAGAGACAGAGGCAGGCTCCAAAAACAAATAACACCAGAAAAGGAATGGAGGTGCTGCGCGGCCTGGTGTGTACCACTTAATTCCTAATCATAAATCAGGGGACAATTTTGCCCCACAGGGGTTTATTTAGCAAAGATTGAAGTTTTAGTTTAGGTTTTGGTTGTCAGCACGAGTGGAGGGAGTCCAGTGGCATCTAGGCAACAGAGACAGGTACATAGGTGAATACCACCAACAATGCGGAGAATAGCCTCCCCCCCACATACACAGCAAAGAATTATCTAGCCCAAAACATCAGTGGTGCTAAATCTGAGACATCTGATACAATGTATAGTATGAGGAAGTGAGCAGGAGGCAGAAAATAAACCTGTTAATGTCAAATCATGGAAGGCCTTGGATTTTATGTCAAAAAAGCTGGACAATATTACTGTGGATGATGAAGAGCGACTTAAAGGAAATTACATGATCAAATTTACATTTTAAATATATCACTCTTCAGTCACTTTGCTTGGAGGCAGAGAAAAGCCCAGAGAGAAATTCTCAGTCTAGGGCTAAAACAGATCTTCACAAGGGATTATGGGAAAGGACAGAGTCAACACAAATCTTGGAAGTAACAATCAGTAGGCTTTGGGGCCAGGCTTTAGCTCAAGTGGTCTCGCACCTACCTTGTAAGCACAAGGACCCAAGTTCGATCGCCAGTACCAGCAAAAAAAATTAAAAAATAAATCAGCAGGCTTTGGAAACTGATTGGCAATGGTAAGGACAGGGAGGATTGTTGAATAAATCTCAAGTTTCTCCAATTATTGTATAGATGATGGTTCGGGTAGTGAAAACAAGAAGAGATTTATGGAGTGAAAATAGAATATCCAGATAAAAGTTCCACAAAATGTCTTAAGTATTCTTTGGAGGAGATAAACTAGATAATAGAATCTGCTCCTTTCACAAAAAGCAATGATCTATAGGAATTACTTTACCTCTAAAGGTGGTTACTTCCATATGCAAGAAACTATTAGATGGATATCTAGCCTTTAGATTTTAAAAAACTTTGGTATTATATTTGAGGTGATCTCTGTGAAACATAATCGTTCTATAATGTCATGAGATGGAGTTTTCCCTTTTGAATCTGGAGTCAGCTACACTCAGGGTTCTTGAGGGAGCCACACCTGTGGAGTTAATTAAAGTAAATAGGTTGGCACGGAATTCAGCCAACTACTCAAGCAAGATTAAAATAATTCTGGCAGCAAAGATTTCTTCTGCAGCTCTTTACAGCCTCAAATGATTGGATTTGTTTTCTTAGGGTTGATGAAAATATTGGATTTCAGCAATGTAGAAAACTAGAGACAATAAAATATAGACAGGTGAAGCAGAATTTGAGATGATTTGTTTAATAATCAATCCATACAGGTGATTCTGAGTTTCTTTGAAGTGAACAAAGTAAAACCAAGAAAGCTAACTTCCACAAACCTGCAATGTTAGTGTCTCTGTAATTGAGCCCCAAAAGGACAAAAATATTTTTATGTAATTTAATTTATGGGAAGGATGTTGTTTTTAAAAAGAATGACAATGTAGGGCCAGAGATATAGCTCAGTGGTACTGGTGCCTACCTGGCAAGCACAAGGTTCTGGTAACCACATACAACAATTCCGGGTATGGTGGCTCACACCTATAATCCCAGCACTTGGGAGGCAGAGGCAGGAGGATTGCTGAGTTTGAGGCTTGCCTGGGCTACATAGTGAGCTCAGAGCCAGCCTGAACTACTACAAAGCGAGACCTTGTCTCAAAAAAGAATGAGTCTCCGGATGGCTTAAACTCAGTTATTTTTAGATATATTTTGATAATATGGCCTAGAATTATTTTTTACTTTCATATGTCTTTTATGAAGGAAAAGGCTTCTTTAGTTGTTCTTTAATTGTCCTGTGACCTGAGTATAAGCACAATTTTTAATATTAGCAATAGCAATTATTAAGACCTTCAAAATTATGCATCATAAAAGTCTTTGTAAATCATAAATTTGTTCAATTTAATCTTACCCCTTTAATCTCACTGACTGAGCTACATTATAGGGCCAGATGCAAAGACTATTTTGAGAGTTCAGATGATCACATTTAAGAGAAAAATATTTATTTCAATGAATTTAAAATATCCAGCAAAAATATATAGATAACCTCAAAGAGCTAATTCTTCAATCAACAATATTACTACCTCTGGTTGGAAATGTAAGTGAAAGGCCACAGATTTATCCCCCAGCCTGCTCTTTACCATTACTGGACTATGATTATAAATGAGTTTGACCAGATATTTTCCTCTTTGATGCAGACAGTTATTCCTGGAGAAGTGCCTTAAAAGGAAGAATCTGACAGTTGCAGGTTTCTAATGGATGTAGCTCTGGTGGAACCGCTGCCAATCCTAGCATTCAAGTCCCCTGAAATTATGTCAGTTAATGAATACCTAGAAAACACAAAGTTCAGAAGGCTGTCAAATTACTGAACAGTTTGAAGTCTCAGGATGCACACTGTAGGGAAAATGTATATACCAGAGCCTAGATCAGCCTTGCCAAGGGCTAGATTAGTCTAAAATTTTGTGAAGTCTGGGCATGTAACTTTTCTTTGTCCAGTAAGTGTCATCCCTGTGCTGGCCACCATGGGAAATGTTTTCACAGCAGTGAATTTCTATTAATCTATATAACAGTCTTTTGAAGTAGCTGTTATGGCCTCTTGTTTAGATACTAAGAAAAATACCTGAAGTCCAGAGTCATCTTTCTAATAACTGTGGGACTCAGGATTGAATCTAGGTCATTACTCCATTCTACCTCCTGCCATTCCAACATCAGGGAATCAAGTCCAGAAGGTCAATCTGAGTCTTTCACTTTCCTTCTCAATTTAGCTCCTTTCAATTAAAAACACACCAGCCCTGTGTTCTCAAATCCTATCAATTCTACCCTCAAAAATTTTGCCAGTGTGGTTCACAGCCCAGCATCCTTCGAACCAC
The DNA here is from genome assembly GCA_004025085.1 of Thryonomys swinderianus. NCBI lineage: Eukaryota > Metazoa > Chordata > Mammalia > Rodentia > Thryonomyidae > Thryonomys > Thryonomys swinderianus. Next base: position 18,827 of record PVIC010024890.1, read on the forward strand.
CTGGCATCCTGCCAAACCAAAATCTGTATTTTTACGACCTCAGGTTTATCCCTGATCAGGAGTCTGTACTAATGCTCTAGTTTTACCCACTCCTAGTCTTCCTCAATCCATCACCAGCAAGTTCCTATTTATAAACCACCACAGAGACAGGTGAGAACCACTCTCTCATTTATCCCTCCCTGGCTGGAGGGGTGTGGCTTAGCTGGCAGTTCTTGTGCACCGCCCCCTTGCTTCCCTTTGTACCTCCTCCACCCACCAATGGACTGGGACAACTTGCTTCAGTGTCCTCCTTGGCTAGCTAATGGCCATTATCCTCCACTCTATTCCAACACCAGAGAAGCTCTATTGTCAGCACCATGCCCCTCCCCCACCCCAGCCACTTGGGAAGCTACTGTTGCTTTTTGAAGAAGGGAGAGAGGACACTCAGCCCATGGCTAAAGCCAGGGATGTAGGGGGTCTGGGCCTACTGTTACTATTCCCAGCTTCCACAGTTGGCCCCTGCTTTCACTACTACCCCCTCACAGGATCCCCACAATAACAACTGAGTCACAGCCCTGTACTTGGTCCAATCACAGAGTTGCAGCTGCTGTGTAAGTATAAGCTGCACCCTTCCCAACACTTCTGGGGTTAGTCTGGGAAGGCTTCCCTCCAGTGTACTGATTCCTTTGGGCTGTGGCACAGGCCCTGTCGAAACATTCACTTTGGTGGTCTGGTAAACCTGCCCTTGATTTATTTCTAAGATGGTATGAACTCTGAAAGTCCGGTAAATCTACTCAGGATTCTTATCTTGAGGAGTCTTATGTGAGTATTCTCTTCCTGAGGAGTGTGGATAAAGCAATCAGTTCAAAAGAAAGAGTAAATACATACTAGGAGCTGTGAGCAGTGAAGAGCTCCAGAGATCAGCAGCCGAAGTTCGGCAGCAGAGACCAGCACCCAGCAGCGTCAACTTACAGTATCCAACACAGGCTGGCTCTGGATGGTGGCAGCTGGCAGCAGTGGTACCCAGCAACTGCCCATTTTAACCACTGGCACCCAGCTTTAGCCAGTGTCATCTGGTGACATCAGGACTGCGAGCCAGGCAGTACTTTGCCAAGTCATGATTTCCATCTGAACCAGGTCAAAGAACGCCTCTAGATTAACTTTTCTAAAGAAAAGATTGAACCACATCCCTATGCCATCCCATTCTCCACCCAATGCTCACCCTTAACTCAGAAATTTCCACTGGCTCTTTGTGCCTGTTTTTAAAAAACAGAGCCAAACACATTGATGTAATCTCAGCATTTGAAAGACTGAGGCAAGTTTAAGTCTGTGAAGGTCCTGGGTTCATTTCCCAGTAGTAAAATAGAAGAAAAGGGAGTTAGTAAATACATATGGTACTTTGGGCCATACATTATAAGCACTTATATGAACTATCTCTTTTACCCATTACATCAACCCTACAAAATTGGTATTACATTTATTCACATTTTAAAGATGAGAAAATGGAGACTGAGTTTTAAAAACTTTTAAAAATTGTTCTTAAATTTTTAAAAGATTAATCTAAAGAAATGTTAGAACGATTGATTTATTTATGTGCAAATGGATACACCAGGAGGATACACTAATAAATGAAGTAAATAGATCACAGATAGGCAAATACCGGATCTTCTCTTTGATATGAGCACCTGTAGATGCAAATGAGCTCTAGAATGTATGATAGTTTTTGTAGAATGGGAAATCTCCAAAGGAAATTTGGTGTGGGAATGTAATGAGGGGAAAGAATAAATATGATTCTGAAAGAAAATAAAAGAGCATGTATATAGGGGGTGGGGAGGTGTGGGTGGGTGGGTAGGGATATGGGTAAAAATGAGAATTAACTTGTGTCATATATTGGTACAAATTCCCCAATGTTATGTGTGATTGTGGGATATATATGAGTTGTACCAAACATTCAATTAAAAAAAAAGGAAATAAGTTACAGTCATAATGTCCAGAAAATCCAATGCAAACTCACAAACAAAAAATTACAAGTGATAATTGATAAATAAAATAAGAATTATTATCTTGGATAAGGAAAACTTGAGAAACAGATCAAAATTAGTATTTAATATTTTCCCCTCAGGGCTGGAGATTTAGCTTAGTGGTTCCCACATACAACAATACGAGGGAGTGGTGACTCACACCCAGTAGTAATCAGCACTACACACCACAATACCAGGCATGGTTGCTTACACCAATAATCCCAGCACTCAGGAGGCAGAGGCAGGAGGATAGCTGAGTTCAGGGTTTGCCTGGGCTACATAGTGAGCTCAGAGCCAGCCTGATCTACAAAGCAAGAGCCTGTCTCAAAAAAAAAAAAATTTTCCCCTAAAATTAAGCAAAATCTGTTATCAGTTGATTTTTTCAAGGCAAGCTGTTTTCTGGATTTTTCCACCAGTTATTTTCTGTCACTTTGCTTACATCATTCATTCTATTTTGTTTTTCCTGACAGCCACTATCTGCTGTAAACAATCCTTTTGAATGGCTCTATTTTAATAATAGCTCCTAAATTACCTCAATGTCATTCCAACATTTCCTTTCTACCTGGCACATAGCATCCCAACAAATAGCCCCACTTTAAACAAAATGGAATAAGAAGGAAAAGAAAAACATTATAAATATTCTTTTAGGAAGATTCTTGTAACAGTGATAACTCATTGGCAAGTAAGTTTACAAGTTTACCAGACTACTATTTCTCCAAGACATATGTATTTTGAAAGTACATTTCAGATCTCAGTTTTTTGAAACACATTTTTAAAAAAGAAAACAATTTCTAGAACAGTTGTTTCTGATCTTTCTTTAGATGTGGAGTTAGCATCAGTGAAAGAGGAAAAAGAAACTTTCTTGGGTGTCGCTAATATGACAATATTTCTTGAGTTCTAAGAATTGTATTCAGTTATAGAGCATTGAACTCTTTATTGGGGATCAGAAGTAATTAATACAGAGTAAGTAGTAAAAATATAAATTTTAAGTATCTTGGTGACAGTCTAGTAGGTTAGAATATACACCTTACAGAAGGAAGCACTTTACTCTTTTGTTCACAGCAGATTCCCCAGCACCTGGCACTGTGCCTAGCATATACTATCGCCTAAGAAACACTTGCTGAATAAATAAACTCCCTTAATTTCACAGATGAAAAAAATTGACCAAAGCAGTTGAATGGCACTCAGTGACTTTATGGTAGTTCTGACACTAGAATTTAGGTCTACAGGCCCTGATTTGGCATCATTTCCATTGATTTCAACATAAGCAAATGCAGATGGTGAGGTGGAAAGAAAAGTGAATGAAAACTGAAAATAGAAATAGTTTTCAAACACATGGTAAAAAGTTGTACAAGTAAAAATAAAGTATATAAGATTAGAAAGGTAGTGCCCCCCCAACTCATTTAAAATTTTTTAACTTTCCTGTGAATAAACAAACAAAAGATCCATCTGTACAATTATAGCCGACACGATAACTATGGGAGTAAAAAAAAAAAAATCAGTTTTTAATAACAGAAAATCAGCTCATATAAAGAAAATAAGGAAAACCACAAAACATAGCAGGTTAGCTATAAACTGAAAACCAGGTCAAATATATTTGAGAAATACTTGAAAGGAATTTCAAAGACAATAAAATATTTTTATACACATTTTTAAAACCAAAGTGAGCTAAGGAATCTGAATAATGATTTAATTATCAGGGTCTAAAAACAGTAGAGTCAGGGAAAAGACCAGAGAGCAAATAGGGTGAATTAATCATTTCTTCTTGGCCTTCATGGAAGGAAAACACTACAGAGGTTTATGATGCATTGAGTCTTGTGAAATATGTAAGTCAAGCCCCCTATCAAATAGTGGGAAATGCCCAGAAATGAGCAGAAATGGGGCATAGAGGTATATTAAGTACATATTTATGCAACTGGGGAAAATATTCTTAAGCACATATTATGACACATTTCAGGGAAAGACAAAGAAATTCCTGAAAGAACGCAGCCTCAACACAATGCTGCAGCCAGAAACTCACTAAAAACGCTTCTAAATGTTGGCAAGCACAGTGTTGGAAACAGGCAGAAAATGCTACTGGTGTCACCTTAAAACTGGTTTATGATATATACAATGTACCAATAAAGGTAAAAATTAGAAAGAAAAACTGGCTTATGTGCCTCTTCATCAGCCCACCCTGCACTTTGCAGAGCGCTTCTCCCTTCTTTCCTTGCCTTTAACACCCTAAATAAATGCAGAGCCTTGCAATGTTTTTTACTTGCCTAACTCTTCGAACAGAACAAAAAGCCAGAAAGGACTCCTGGGAAAAGACTTTAGCACCACGGTCCTGGCGGGACTGGAGGGACCCCCAGCTCCCATTAAGTCTTCTTACTCCTTGGTTCGCTTTGCCACAAACTGTTAGCAGGGTGGCCATGAAACCAGAGCCTGGGGCAGGCAGCACAGGGTTAGTGTGTGCCCACTGGTGCAGCCCTGTGTGCCTACCTTGCTTGGCTTTTGCCATGGAACCAAGCTGAGCACAGACTGCTGCTCAGACCTCATGATGAACATCACAACCTCAGCACACCCCGGGGAACACGGCTCAGATGGCCCCAGAACCTAGACCTCTGTGGAACCGAGGTTGGGGCTGTTAATCAGCCCAACCAACAGCAGAAGCCGTGGCTGAGCCACAGCCCTTGCATGCAGGTCTGGACAGCGGTGCTGTTCCCCGCTGTTGTCCAGCCATTCGTTTAGACATGGCGTACCAGTTACACCTACTCCCGGTCCTTCTCGCCTTGAACAAACAATTGGAGAAGACAAGCCGAAAATGGTGCCAAAAATTGATTTGAAAAGTGAAGGTAAAGAGGTAAGGAAAGAACTAGTTTAGTAGAGTGAACTTGGGCTAAAAATAGAAAAGGATAAAAGCAAAAATAAAAGTGGAGAGTGTGCTACCATGAGCAATCATGAAAGCCAGCTCCTCCTGGGTTCTCTTCTCTTTTATGCCATCCATATCTGGTGGGAATGCAGGAAATTATTTGATGCCATCCTGGGATCTTGTAATTGACAAGTTCTGCTTATTTTCCCAGCTAGCTTTGCCAGGCCCTAACTTCTGCGTCACTGTCGCTTTTCCCACCATTTCCCCTTGCCTGTGCTCTCCCCCACCTGCTCTGCACCTCTCTAAGACAGGTTTCCAGGTTTCTGTGGTGGCCTGGGGTGGGGCTGGGGGCTGCTTGGGGTGGCACCCTCTGAAGTCACATGAGTTGGGTACTTCCAGAGAGTCTGCTCAGCTTGCTCACACCTTGTGGAGAAATAGCTTTGGGTTGCTTTTCCAGGGAGCTGTCAACCCAGGCAACACAGTACCACCACATTTTTTTAAACAGAAATTCAGATAATTTAGAAACATATTGCTGAAGGCCTAAGCAGAACAAAAGAATAGCCAGTAAAGGGCAACTCAACCAGCTGTAACTAAGTTAATAGATAGCAAACTCTGTCCTCGTACTTGGAACTTTAAATATTTTTTTTCTTCTCTTAAATGCTAAGGGAGCGCCTTAAAGTAATTATAGTATTGTAACAGGAGGCTCTACCCTTCTTTCTAAGGAGTCATAGTGGACTATGGAGAGTTCTGAGAAAAAAATAAATAAGAAGGCGCTAATGCAGCACCAAGCAGAGACATCTACCAGGTAGAAATTGAGTCTCATGAAGGAAGATTTAGAAATTCACAGGTCTCCACCTTCTGCAGGGGCTGCCCTCTAAGGATCCCAGACCTAGTCTTCCCTCTCTCACCATAGGCCCAGGAAGTACCATAGAAAACACCCTGCATATTCCAGAAACCTCTCCATTACTCTGTATGCTTAAAAACTATAAATGATTTGACCCTGATACTCTGAAAAAAAATAACATACACTGTTGATATACTGTTTGAGTGGAGTAAAAAGCAGAAAATGATGAAAGATTGGGTATAGTATAGCAGTCTAATTATACTATTCTTCAGCTATATCTTTCTTGGAAAAGGTAAACAAAGTGGGGTGAAATCCTTTATGTTCAGGGTTTTATAACTCTTTATCTCTGGAAAGGTTCAAGAATTATGAAAACTAAAGAGGTCTCCAAGAGAAAAAAATGATATCATTGATGATCCAGAGGTGCACCTGTCTCTGGTCTCCCCCCACCTATTTAATGAAAAGAACCACCCTGAAAGATCCCCTTCTCCCTATAATCCTCAAGCCAGTACATACCCAAGAACTCATCCAGAGGCTTGCACCCCAGAAAAAGCCAGTATTTTCACACAGTTCTGGTAGGTTTGAAAACAGGCCCCAGCGCCGAATGACCCAGTTGCTGGACATGACCTTTTCTGTGTTCAGCAAGCAGGATCTAGATGAAGATGAGATGAGCTGATTAAAAAAAAAGACAGATCAAAATTATATTGCAAATGGAAATGCTACAAGCACACTCAGATCTTTTCAGCAAAAACTTAAAGCCCAAAGGGAGACTGGATACTAGGCACACAATTATACCAAACTGATGCCTATGCCCTGCTCCATGTATAGGGTGGATAATATGCCTTATTCCTGTCACTGGGGGTTTGACTTTCTCTACAACTAGAGAGGGCAAGGCCTGCCAAAACTCTCACTCTCTACTCTGATAAAGAGGACTAAATGGGCCCAGGGCAACCTATATTGCCCTTGTCTATAAATATATCCATCTCTCTTTTTTTTTTTTTTTTTTTTGCTTTTTGGAGACAGGGTCTCGCTTTGTAGTTCAGGCTGGCCCTGAGCTCACTATGGTGCCCAGGCAAGCCGCCGCGAACTCAGCAATCCTCCTGCCTCTGCCTCCCGAGTGCTGGGATTACAGGCGTGAGCCACCACGTCCGGCATTGTGGTATGCGGTGTTGATTGCTGGTGGGCGT
>PVIC010024891.1:0-25687 GCA_004025085.1 Thryonomys swinderianus
GTGAGTCACCACGTCTGGTACTGTTGTATGTGGTTACTGGGGATTGAACCAGGCACCTTGTGTTTACTAGGCAGGCGCCGGAAACACTGAGCTAAATTTCCAGCCCATATTAGTGATTTTTTAAAAATTTGCTTCTTATAGAGAATGCTTTTCAGCAATACGAGGTATGAGGAGAATGTGATTCTAAAATTTCCTTCTTTGAAAAAATCCTTTCTTGCTCTAGAATCTTTGCTTCTTGTTACGTGAACCGTGTAGATGCCCCTATGAAAGATGTGTTGAGTTCTGCACTTGGATACTGAGAAATATCAGTTGCTCGGGTTTTTGGCTTCGCCCCGACTAGCATTTGTAGCTGAGGGAGGCCACAGGAGGGGCTTTCGGGATGTCACTTCACGTAAAGCTCAAGCCCTCCCTCCTCTCTTCCTGTGCTTTGTGACCTTGGACAAATGAACTGTTCTTCCCGCTGCTTCAGCTGCAAGGTGGAAGCGAGGACGACGGGTGGACAGAGCCGCTCAGAGAAGTCGGCGCGGCGTGTGCCAGGGCCTGCGCGTGGCCCCGAGGGGCTGCCGTGCTCCGGGGCGGCAGAGGGGCGCTGGGCAGGAGCGCGTGCCCGGCAGAAGCGCGTGCCCAGCAGAGCTCATGCTGCGTCCGAGGCACCGCGAGAGGCTGTCCCCTCACGAGAGCGCGTCTTAACTGCATTTAGTTTTAAAGCAAGATTACATGTGTAGGTCTGAGTACAGTAATGAATAGTGAGAAAGGCTTCTTGGTGATGTTATTACATTTTTCCTACAGATTGGTTCTGTTGCGTTTGGGCCGTGAGTCTGAAATAGTCGACAGTTTTGAAACACAAGATTTGCTGTTTGACTTCAGGTTGATGTGGTTTAAAAGTGGGCAGGTAGATAAGCAACAGACTGTTACACAAAATCAAGGTTTATTTACTATGAGTTTTTAAATAAATATTTTAAATAGCACTAAAGAATATTTGAGTATGTGAACGTATCTTACTCTGCTGAACTAAGCACCGAGTCAGCCCAGATGACCTGAGCCTGCAGCTCTTTGGTGTTCCTTCTCTGTCTAGTGACTCCTTTTCTTTTTTAAATTACATTTTACTACATGAAACGTAAACATTCTAAACGCCCTAGAATTCCTAAAGCCAGAGAAGATAGACGAACCCGTGAGAGCAGAGCTTGTGCAGATTTGTGGGAGGCTGTAAACGAGGTTTTAAAAGCAACATTTACAGATAGGAAGGGCCGCTCTGCTTGGAGTTCGTCCTTTCACTTTCCGATCCTTTAAGCAAACTGATTGCTATTAAGTGAGAAGATGTGGTGGGGTGATTTGCTCAGGGATGAAAACGCCCTTAAATGATTAAGCTTCCTACACATCTTAAAAATAAATTTACTCTGAAATTCCCATTAGGCCCCACTGAATTCACTGGGCAGTAGGGCCTAAATTCCCCCGGATGTTAAGGACCCATTGTGTTGGAGTCGGAGTTCTACTGTCCTCTCTTCTGAGACCCAGTCGCTCATCCGGTCTCTTGATAAATCAGATGCTCTGACAGGCATCACACAAGAGCATCCCTGATATCTAAGAAGAGATACGGAAGGTGCATTGGAAAATACAAGCATGTGCCCTGAATTTTTAGAATGCATTTTCTCATTCCGCTCTTTTAAAGACAGTTGAAACACTGAATTTATCAGTGTATGCTCTTTAAATTTGTGACATTTTTCTTAAGCATTCACTTGGATTTTTCTAAGAAATTGAGGAAATCATTGCTCTGCTTCTTCCACCTTTTTGGACACTGTAATGAATCTTAAATTTTTCATCTGGTTTAAATATTCAGCCCATACCTCTCACACCTGACTTTCTAGTCAATTCCTAATTAAATGTCCACAGCTGCACCTTCTCAGGCTGTAACTGATCAAGGCCCCTTGCTAAAGGTCCCTAACGTCATTCGCAGTGTCGCTGCAAGCTAGGACTGTTAGGCGTCTCGCACTCCTCGTGGCCAGCTCCCAAAGTGCCGGTGGTTTCACGCTATTTAATATTGTTGACGCACATTTTGACCGTCAGTCTACAAAGCCTGTAGGACCAATTATTCCTGGATGCTACTAAGAAGTTGACACTTTTAGGTTCTGGATTATCGACTGAAAGCAAAAATCTGATTTCTTTTTTGGCAACAAAATATACAGTTTATATTATTTCTGGTCCAAAGCGGCTTTCAGATAATCACAAGTGTGGCTAGAGTTACTGAGTCTTATTCCAAATAGCTTCTCCCCACCCCCCCACTAAGACATTGACATTCGGGATTACAGCTGAGAAGTAACATCCTAAGTTTTGATGCACAGGAGAAAAAAGTGGGAGTTTTTGAAGATACCTATTTGGAACAGCTAGCTTATCGGTTGTGGCACTAATAGGAACTAAAAGGTTATAGAAGCGCAGATTTCCACTGTGTGCTGTGAAACTCCCACAGTTGTGTCGTTTATTGGGAAAGTCTGTAAAGTGTTCGTGCTGTGCAACTGCAGATACTGGTCGTCATGACAGCTATCAGCTGTTATCTTGGTCTCTGTTTGTCCCAAAGCACGGTGGCCGCAGGGCTGAGACATTCCAGGAGCCGGGAAGGAGTGCTACAGAATAACAGAACCTCACACAAAAGACAGATGGAAAAGAACGATACAAAAGATGCAGGGATGGAAACCCATAGCCTTCCCCTAGGAACGCACACCTATGCGTGTGACAAGATGAATGTGCCCGTTTAGAGTGCGCCGTGTGGTGAGTTTTGATGTGCGCAGGCACATGTCGCTGTTAGGTCCAGGCACAGAGCAGTTCCTAGGGCGGTGCCCGGCCGGCCTCCGCCCTCCTGGGAGGGGCCTCATAGTCTGCGGCTAACACAGGTGCTTCAGATCTTCAGATAAATGGACTCGTAGGAGACGTGCTCTTTTGTTTGGGCTGCTTTTATTCAGAAAAGTGCTCTTGAGATTCATGTTAGGTGTCGATAAACATCCATATAGAAGTGGAAAATTGTCTGTGTAGACATATGATTCTACTTCTATTGGGTTTATACTTAGAAGAGAAATTGGCTGTACATTAAAGATATCTCTGACTTTGCAAGAAGCAGTCAAATTTCATGTTCTAAAATGTTTTATGTTTTACACTCCCACGATCAATGTGTGACATTTTCAGCTGTTCTGCCTCTTTCCAAACATTGGTAGTCCCATTTTTTCCTCTTATTTTAGCCATTTGAGTGGGTGTGTAGCAGCAATTTTCTGTGGTCTGAGATTTCATTTCTATGGTGACTAGAGGTTGAAGATCTTTCAGTATCTATTAAGCACTTACATTTTTTCTTTTCTGAGCTATATGTTTGAATGTTTTGTTCAGCTGGAAAATTTGCTGTGTTTTTATTAGTGTGTTATAAGGGTGCTTTTTATATTCTGTATAGAATTTGATGAAGCATAATGTAAATGCATTATTTTAATCATTAATTTGAAAATTTATTTTTAATTTAAAGAAATTCATTTTATTAATTTGGGTTTATGGCTAGTACATTTTGGATTCTAAGAAATCTTTCCCCATCAAGGTCATACATTTACAGGTTTTACCTTGATTTTTGTGATCTATTTCTAGTTTATTCTGTGTGTGATAAGAGATAGGGGCTGAGCTTGCTATTTTTCAGTGCAGACATTTGATTATTACAGTATCAATATTGGAAACGTGATGCTTTACTCTCCTAGAACATCGAACGGCTGTTGCAGCCTTCTACGAGGTGTTTTATTTCAGTTATAATTCTTTTTTGTTGAAGAGCTTTTCTAAATTCTTTTTTACGGTTTCCATTTCTCCCATTTCATTCACGGTTTGAACTTGAGCTACTTAAATGACTGTTTTAATTCCATCATCTCCTTCACTGCTATGTTGGTTCCCATTGGCTCATTTCTGGTTGTAGAAAAGAACTTTTTCTCACGTTCTTTTGTGTCTAGTAATTTTTTATTAGATTTGGGCATTGTCAGTGTTACATCATTGGATGTCTGGATTTTGTTGCGGTTCATTAAATAATACCATGCTGTGTTCCAGCACATATTCAGATTTCATACGGACTAGTTTAATCTTTTGGATATCTGTTTTAAAATTCATTAAGGCATTTACAGTGTAGTGTTTATTCTCCAGACAGTTATCATTACTGAGGCACGCGTATTCTGGAATCCATATTGAGTAAGGCATGGAGTTTCTCTTCTCTGAAGAAGTACCACTTGGATGTGTTGCTGGCAGAAGGGAGGCCTGCTAATTGTTTGGATTTTGCGTTTTTCAGGAACTGTTCCTCCCCATTGGCTGATCTTTGGTATGTGGAATCTAACTCGAGGTACGTCACTAAGCAGTCAAAGTTTAAAGAAACGTTATGCAGATTTCTTGAGCTCTTTCTCGGCCTGCCTCCCTCCTCTGCTCCACTCTGCGCCGGAATCGCAGTGACTTCAGCTTCCTTGCCTTCGCTCCACCTCCTCGTCTGCCTGGGGAGGGCTCCACCCGTGTCTCCCTTCCTTTAACGGTGCTCTGCCACGTTCCGCTGGGCAGAGTCAGGCCTGTTCTGAGCTTCCCTCCATCTGTCTGCTTTCTCCGAAGGGTCACAGCCTTGTGCTGCCTGTTGTCTACGGACTGACAACAGTAGTTTCATGAGTCTATCTAGGGTTCTAGTTGTCTGTGGTAGGCAGACTCTGTTTTAGAAAGGAGTTTATTTTGATAAGAAGCAGAGCAAAAAAAATTTATTTTTTGGTACCGGGGATTGTAGTCGGGCCTTGTGCTTCCAGGGTGGTCACAGTACCATTGATCTAAATCCCAGCTCAGAGCAAGAGTATTTTCAAGAAGTATTATATAGGCAGTTAGTTTCTCACGCGTTGAGATATACAGCGGTAAAGGATTTAGTACCTTTGAGAGCACTCGCTGAAGCTAGGTTTTAAGATACATACCGTGAATACTGATCGAGATGATTATTTCTCAAGTGGTAGTTGCTTGTACCTTGTGATTTTTCTAAACCTATGTTTCATTTGCATAGAATTAAAATATTTAGGTTTGTGTCTACAATGCATATTATCAAAATCGGAGTTGAGAAATAATTCTGTTATTCTACTAAATATTAAAATAAGTAAGTAGCCGTGGTTGTCTTGGTTGGCGTAGGGGTCTGCCCCGTGACCGGTGGGGCTCTCGTCTGGGTGTCTCCAGGCGGGCGCCAGAGGCACCTTGGGTCTACGCCTGTGCCCTGTGTACGGTCCTCTTTGGCACTGTGCTCCCGACCTGTTTCCTGGCACCATGAGGAAGAACGTTTGCTCAGTGACACTTTTCTACCGCAGAGTCTCTGCCTTGAAGTTAGTCAATCATGGACGAAAACCATGAACAAAGCAAACCTCTCCTCCTTTGAGTTTTGAGTGTGGAGTATCATGTCTCAGCATTGAGAAAGCTGTTCGATGTGCTCTTTCAGGAGAAACATTGCATCTTCGGCCCGCTGAGGTCATCTTGTGCCCCGAGGGGCAACCTGTGCCCACCTGGCCGTGCCAGAGTGGCTCACACAGGCCTAGAATGAAGAGGGGAGATGGGTGTCTTAGGGAGGAACAGTGCAGTGACTGGTTCTGATACAGCCCTAGGTTTTTAAAACTAGAATGTGTTCAGAAAACATCTGCGTAGATCCTCATCAAGGGTCTACTAAGCGCAGGGCACTGCGCTAAGTGCCGGGAATGGAAGAGCAATCAAAATAAACCCAAGCCCGCGTCTCCTGGGCGCAGGACTGAGGGCTGAACCCTCCCCACCCGCGTCTCGTCGCAAGGTAAGGTGGTAAGAGGCCACACTGGACGCTGAGCCCCATCTCGTTCCTTAACATCTTCAAGAATGAACTTTTCCTCTCCATAAAACCAGCTATGTCGTGGTCATCTCAGCGTCGTCTACTTGGAACATGCCAAATATGCCAGCGCACTGTCTGCTTCCCGGGGCCACGTCCCAGTCTCTCCAGTGTTTGTGTGTGTACGCGTCTCGTTTGCACAAGAAAGTGTCGCAGTCACACAGCTTTCCGGGACGCAGGCAGCCTCCGGGGCCTCAGGACGGGGTTCGGGCTGCTGCTTCTCCCACGCAGCTTCGCGGACGTGTCCTGCCGCGTTTTGATCTCTCTCAGAATGGGGCTCGTCTGAGGTGTTTGCGCATTACCCGTATCAGTTTCTGTACCCTGGCTCTGTTTCCTTTCAAAGCTGGAAACTCTTACCCAGTCAGACCTTCTGGCCCAAGGGAAAGAAGCCTGACTCTGACATTCCAATCTTGAGAGGCGACTCCGTCCTGACAGCTTCGATGTTTTCCACAGGCACAGCCACCCCCGGAGAGGGAGGCAGGGTCGGATGGAAGAAATCATTAGAAATGAGTTTGGGCACAGAGTCGACTCCCTCCTTTTTCACTTTAGATCAGTGGAATTAGAGAAACTGCTATGAACTCATGGAATTTTCAGTCTTTGGAATTCCCAGATGTCTTCAAGTTGTCTTTGAAGAATGCTTATTTTACAGTGTGTGTTTTTCCTTAGAAAAGGAGAAAAACAGAGTGGGTCTTGTTAGAGGGAAAGCTGAGACTTGAGGATAACTCCCTTTTATTAAGGGCTCGGTATGCTTTATCACGTCTGACCTTCAGAGCAGTCTGGTAATAAACGAGCTGTGAGTAACCTCGTGTTGTACACAAGAAAACAGAGTCCTAGGGAGGCCTCAGTCTCCCGCAGCTGTCAGCGAGCGGTGATGCTCAGCCAAAACTCTGGGTACCAACATGTGTAATATAGAAGGTTTTAAAGGGGGGAGTTCTAACAGCGGTATTATAAAAATATTTAACCCCATTAAGGTCAAATATTTGTTTAATGTTGTCTGTTATTGATAGTATATCTTTTAACTATTCAGATATCCCAAATAAGCTATTCTGCCACCAAAACAAGATAAAAGATACAATTCCCTTTTCAGAAGTAAAGATATCACGTTACAGTGATCCATATATACCAGTGTTTATAGCACACAGGTCACAATAACAATGCTGCAAGTACCTTATATGTTCGTTGACAGACGAATGAATGAGAAGATGGGCTGTCTGTGCATAACGGAGCACTACTCAGCCGTAATGAAGGGTACATTGGAGATGATTGTAAGAAAGCAAATAGACCTTAAAACATAATGTGCTGTGGAACCACACACACAAGCTTAAAGGCCATACGGTTTCTCCCACTTGCGAGGAAAGAGCAAAATGAAGGACTGATGGGTGAGTGTACTGTCCACTCAGATGAAGGTCAGGCATCAGGACACGTGGCAGATGTGCAGTAACCAGCAGCATAGTCTTGGACGAGGGAAGGTGGGAGGAGGGGCGGGCAGGAAAGGGGATACAGAGAACCCGGAGGTGCTCAGTGCAGGGCTGACTCCCCGAGACGAATGTGCACATCATGTGCTCCATGTATATACTAACTGTTGTCTACCTTTCTTTCTGAAATTCAAGATTAATTCTTTTACCTAGAAAGAGGCGCAGTCAGACATGTGGAAATGCAGCAGGAAAGGTCTGTTTGTTCAGAGTGTCCTGTTAGTGTGCTGTTGAACGGAACAGCAGTTACAGGGACCACATAACCGTCAGAGTCAGCTCTGCGTCAGGCCCGTGGCTCAGTGCGGCAGCTGTGCCCGGTGCTCGGGAGCCATCGCCCGGGAGGGGTCAGGTGCCCCAAATAACTGGTCTCCCTAAACCTGTTTTCCAGCCGCTAGCCGGCGATGGAAACCGCTGACTCGGCTTCCTCCTTCTCCGCCCCACTCCAGCGCCTCTCACCCGCGGACGGAGGGTTAGCGAGCATCGAGTGGCCAGACGCCGTGGGAGGAAGCGGGAGGAAGGAAGGAAAGTCGATCAGTGCCTAAGTAGTCAGGGCTGTTTTTACTGGTGCTTGTGAAACACGAGTCTGCCACATGCAGTGTGCTGTTGAGATCTGTGGTGTGACCTCACGCACTTGGACAAGAGGCACACCTCGAATACAATTTTGTTGGATTTTTAGATGTAAGTAAAATAGCAATTTATTTTTTGTTTAAAAACATTAAAAATTACAGGGCCAGAGGGTTAGCTCAGTGGTTCCGGTGCCTGCCTCACCAGTACAAGGTCCTGAGTTCGATCCCCGGTAACCACATACAATGCTGGGCGTGGTGACTCACGCCCACCAGCCATCAATACCACACACCACAGTGCCGGGCGTGGTGGCTCACGCCTGTCATCCAAGCACTCGGGAGGCAGAGACGGGAGGATTGCTGAGTTCCAGGCTTGCCTGGGCTGCATAGTGAGGTCAGGGCCAGCCTGAACTACAAAGCAAGACCCTGTCTCAAAAAAAAAAAACATTAAAAATTACAGATAGAGTTGGTTTCCTTTGACAGTTACCCTCGATCTCACACCTGCTTGCTCACCTGAAAAGGAACCCACAGCCCCGATACTGGTTTAATGGAAAACATCCAGCCTGAGCGGGTCGTGGCTCTGTGTTGACACAGAGACTCAGCCCCGAGGAGCTGGCGGGGCCCCGTGACTCCCCAGGTGACCCGCGCGTCCCGCGGCTGTAACACTGCCGCACCGCACGGGCCCCACAGGCAGGACTCGTGGCTGTGGGTGGGAGGCCGTGACCCCTGCAGGGACTTCCTGGGCGACTGAGCCCTGGCAGAGGTGGGCACCTGCCAGCGCCCGCCAGTGCCCTGCCTGCTTCCACTCATCCCAGTGGACCTGCTCGTCTGGCCATGCTGGCCGGCCTGGGGCAGCTTCCGAGTGCCCTCCTTGCCAGGGCTCCGCTGCCGGCGGACGCCAGGGGGCCTGCCTCCCGGCAGCCCCTCCCGCTGCTCAGGCCTCCCCCGAGGTCAGCCGGGCGTCCTCCGAACTGTCCCCCGGACACGCGGCCCGGTCTCCTGGACAGCTTCTTTCTGGAGAAGAGGCTAGCCTTATATTTTGAATGCGTGCCGTATGCCAAGTGCGTACCAAGCACTTTATCCACGTGAACTTATTCGAGCTTCTGATAGGTGAGTTTTTGTTAGGCAGCTCTGCCTTTCCGATGGGAAAATGAGGTCGGGAAAATATCATTTCTACATAAAAGAACTAAGATTTAACTTGGGGCTCGTGGCGAGATCCCTTTTGTGTTACACTGTTACTGCTTACCTGCGACCCTCGTGCAAAGTCATAAGGTCTCAGGTAAAAATGTGATTAAACCAAACTGTTAGTCACTGTACATGGGCCCGACCTGGCCGTGAGGAAGTGCCCTTTGTGAATGTCCAAGGCTCATGTTTACGGCTAGAATAGTACCCAGAGGGCAGTTAAATGTCTCATTTTAGCTCTGAAGAACATGTGTAAAAGCATCCAAATCTATAAATCGTTGCAAAGTTTTGCATAAAACAATAAATACAGGACAAACAATAAAATCTGCGTCCTGGGGGGCTGGCTTCCAAGCAGCAGCGACGGCTCGCTCAGTCTCATCCTGCTCAGCGAGGCTCCCTGAACGGCCTTCGGCCACCGTGTGCCCAGCGCCCGGGAGGCCCGTGTGGGTCTGGGAGAGGGATTCCGGCCCGGCGGCCTTCACACGTTACATCGGAAACTCAAGGCTGAACGGGCCGCCTCGCGGTGCCCTCCGCAGGCCCCGCCTCGGCCTGGCCGGCGTCTGCCCGGCTGCGGGCTGGGACGCGGGCACGCAGGTGCCGACAGGGCCAGCAGCGAGGCGCTCGGCTGTGCTTGACTTCCGGAGTGCCTGCCATGGTTGTGGTTTTTGAGGTTGCAGCGGAATTCAGACCTCTCTGGGTTCCAGTTCACGTAGTCTTCCCGAAACATGACTTCCTGCGTCAGCGAAATAAGGGTATGATTTTTCAGAAAAAAAAAAAAAAATGAGGCCAATTAGATGAAATAGTTTTCAGCCACTCTAAGTGAACAGAGGTTAGGTTTCTCTTCACGCACGCAGGGGTCGAGCCTAGGCGTAAACACGGTGAAACACGCGCAGAGGCCCGGCTGGGTGTCCTCGGCGTAGCCCGGGAGCCCCGCGCGGCCCCAGCGCGGCGGGAGGGCAGCAGGCCGAGCGCGGAGGACACAGCGGCCCGGCAGCGACTGCGCTCGGGGCGGCTCGGCGTCGTCCGGAGCGGGAGCAGCGGGGCGCCCTCCCCCGAGGGGAAGGGAACTGGCGTACGGGCCGCAGCTGCACCCAGGTCGGGGCTGCGGGCACCGGCACCCGCGGCGGCGGCGGGGAGACGGCAGGGGGGGCACGCGGAGACGCGGCGCAGGACGAGCCGCGCGGGGCTTCCCGCCGCACCAGCATGAGCGCGGGCGGGCGGGCGAGGGAGGCACAGCGCGGGCTGCGGGCGCCTGTGCTCGGACGGTACTCGGCGGGCTGCCCGGGCCCCGCGTGCGGGCCGCGCTGAGAGGGAAGGGGGGGCGGGACGTGAGGTCACGGAAAGGCAGGGGCAGAGTGACACAGGGGAGGTGTGCGTGTGTATGCATGTGTGCGTGCGTGCATGCGTGTGTGTGCACGCATGTATGTGTGCGTGTGTTACTTTGCCGGCGGCTGAGCTCAAGTGGACCCTCTGTCCACCCTGACCGTGAATGTGGGGTGTTCGAATCCGATTGCGAAACCTGGGTTCCGCCGAGCGTACTTGGCAGATGGCGGGTAGGCGGCTCGGAAGCTGTTGCTGTCATTTTCAGCTTCAGGCCCTGTGGGAGCCGCGGAGCCCCCGCGTTTCCGCGCGCGTGACGCTGGCCAGCCGGGAGCGCTGCGCCCCGCTGAGGGCGGCGAGCTCGTGTGTGGGCGCGGCCTCTGAGCTGCTGCGGGTGCGTGTGGACTCGGGGCTCCTCGGCTTCGTCTCCTCTCCCTTTCCTGCACGGGGATTGCCCCGGGGCACAGCGACGCGCGTGAGACTCGGGTTGGTCTGCGCTTGTGCACAGGGATTCTTTAGAAAGAAAGGGAGCCGCGGTGTCTGTTTCCAGGGCAGCACGGGCCGAGGGACCCCGACAGCTGCGACATTAACGCCCAGAGACTGTGGGCTCTCGAAGGCTGCGTAGGTTGCCCGGTGGTGGATGTGCTCCGTTGCAGAACGGCTTCCACGGAGCTGGACGGCGCCGGCCTCTGACACTTTTCCTGCTTCATTGTTCATGAAAGGTGTGTGTAGAAATTCTCATTCGTGACTACTTAGTCTTGGAGAAAATAGGAATCAGAAGCCCTGTGTAGTACAAGCATAGAATCATGGTGATGCCAACCGGTATTTTCTCCCCTTAAACAGTCACCATGTCATGTTCTTATAAGGCAAAAAGTAGTTCTCTCTCCTTTCACATCTGTGCTTTGGGTCTTTCTTTCACTGATAGTTATTTGTTGAACATCTGTTTTGCAGAAAATGCTGTGCACACAGAATCCTGAAGAAGCTAAGAGGAGGGGGGAGGGAAGAAACCCCAGCGCAGAGGGGTAAATGACTCAGGAAAGCAGGTCTTAGAGTCCCTTCCTGTTCTCCTCCTGCCGGCCACGCTCTGTCCCGCTGGCTTTCGGTGAGTCACAGCCTGTGTCCTGGCTGCTCCTCTGACTGTGAAGGCGTCTTTAAACTTCACACTTCTCAGTTGCCTGTCACGGAGAGGCACAGTGGAAGTGCCCAGGTGTGACACACCTTTGTATTTCATGGATCTCAGAAATTAATCTCTGAGGACTTTGGTTTCTTATTAATAGGTAGCACAGTGAATTACTTTGCTAAATTTTGCCTCAGATGTTGAGAACTTGGTGCAGTTTTCTGTATCAAAAGGAAAAACCAAATTCCTGCTGTACAGGCTTCTTTGCTCTAAACTTTCACTGTTTTATCTAGAAGTTCTAGAACTTTGGAGTTCCAGAAACTGTGTGTGTGTGTGTGTGTGTGTGTGTGTGTATGTGTGTGTGTGTGCACGTGCTGGGGATCAAACTCAGAACTTTTCACTCATGTGGCCATTTGTATTTTCTTTTAAAGCTAAAATTGCAAAACACTTCCAATAGAGGAACGTTATTTGATTTTAGTTTTGTTCATTTCTGGTCCCTGTGCTGAAATAATCCCCAGCCCTGGGTTGGCTGAGCGTGGCTCACCCTCCTGAAGCCTCGGCAGCTTGATCCCTTGTGACTGGATCCCTGATTCCGCCCAATTTCTTGCCACTTTAGGGTGCCCTTGACTCAGTTTTCTCAGATTTGCAGAGAGAAAGATGAAAATATCCTGACTATATAGAAACAACGTTTAAAAAATCTAAAATAATGTAGCGTTTTCTGTCATTCAGGTGGGTACAGCCACCTTTTCCAGTTTACTGTCTGGAGCAGTGGTCCTGAGTCCGGGGCAGTTCTGACACCCAGGGACCGGTGGGGGATCAAGATGTTTTGGGTCATCCATGGAGGGAAGAGGACGGGTGCACGTGCAGCAACACCCGACATCACGAATAGTCCCCCACAGCAAGAGCAGTCGTGACGGTGCACGCTGGTCTGGATGCGCCTCCCCCCAGCCTCGCGTTGAAGGCTCGGTCCCTACTTGTGGGCTTCTGGGTTGTGGTGGGGCCAGTGAGAGGCGGAACCTAGTGGAGGAAGTTGGGCAGCGAGGCCACCCAAGTGTGCAAAGCTAGGCAGTAGCAGAGCCAAGGTTAAAACACAGGTACGCAGCTAAAATCCTTCCTCTGGGCTCACCCTCTACCTTGGCCCTACGCGTGCACTAGCCATCAAAAGACTGTGAATCTCTGGTCTTAAAAGAATGTCGAAAAAGCATCGCATTCCCATCGCCTCATTTAGAGACAAGGGCTCTAGAGCACGGGGGGCTGCACAGCTCCTTCAAGCCCATGCGTTTGTGGCAGAGCCTGGTGCAGCCTGGTGGAAGTACCGTCGCATCTGTGAACAGCCCACCAGCAAACGCTCCCAAAATACAGTGTTTTAAAGTGTCTGAAGGTGCATTTTATGTCCCCATACAGTGTCCCTCCCAATATTAACTGACACGCAGCATGTGTAGAATGTAGGCAACATAGAGGGTGTCTCACTTGCTCCAGGGCTTAGGACATCACAGGAAATTCTGTTCCAAGATGACAAAAACTTGCCCGTCAGGCCGGATCCAACCGACAGAATCAGGAGTTCCATCGAGGAGAGGAGACTGTGTGTAGCGGAGAACTCCAGCAGCCCTGAGTAAGATGCCCCCTAGGCCAGAGAGCCATACTGCCCCGGAGGGGGTCGGAAGACTTGCTTCTGCACGTTCAGAAAGTTTAAAGTGCTGTGTGCATTTTGGCCCCTCCGGTCCTGGCGCCGTGTTCCGTGGCTTGAACTACTTCCTGTCCACAAGGCTTCTCCGCCTTGATGCTAACTGCTGAGCCCCTCGGGGACCCCGGTCTTTTCACAGGTCTTGGTGTCTTGCCTCAGGTCACACTATCTCTTCTGTGCCAGTTTTACATAGTTCCCATGGAGACTGCAGGAAACATGGGACTAGACAACTTGGAGCCAAAGTATAATTTTCAAGACTCAAACCCTTGAGTCCCCTAAGACATGCCGTGGAATGCAAACTCCACTGACAACTACAGTCGGTTTTGCTCCATGAAGGGCCCTTAACAGCCTTTAGTGATTAGGCCCTGCAAGGAAGGGGCCATTTTCCCACTGTAAAACCAGCTTTCTATAAAAGCAGGGATCCTGAATATCCTGGGTGGAACTTAATGACTCAAATGCAGCTTTTAACAAAGGAAATAATGGTGCAGAGTTCTGGCCATGACCCCACTCTCAGGGTACCATGTACCCAAGATCTAAACACGAAAGAGTTTACTTATGATAATAATTAGATGTTACCATGACAACTGCACTGTTTAAAAACTGCTGGTAACAAAGGCATTTATTTCTCAAGGAAAATGTTTTTGAGAAAATATATAATTTTCCAAGGCATAGTAAAAATTTAGATGGTTCCCTTAAAATATCCTAACATTTTCCCAGTTCATAATGTAGAACCAAGCCCAGCTGAAATTTCAGTGTGGTAGAGTTGCACGAAATGTCAAGAGTACCTGACGAATCTTATCATACAGAGTGAGCCTGTGTTTGCAAAAGGGTCTTGGATTACTCTAATCATCAAATATTCATGCTATAAATGTGCTGCAAAATGCTGGTTCCCAAATAAATGTCAAGAGTCTAGCTGGCATTTGGCAAATGATGCCAAGAGCAGTGCAAACAGTGTTTCTTTAATTAAAAACAAGCAAAACTGATAACTAATTAAATGTCGTGATGCCACAGGAACGTGTGGGGACAGAAAGTCCCCGGGAAGCAGGTTGGGGAACAGGGCTGTTGCTGAGGAGAGACGAATGCGCGGAAAGCCACCAGCGACCCCACCTTTCTGCAGAACCCGTTTCTCACCGTCAGCAAGAACGAGCCCGGAGGGAGACAGCCAGGCAGGTGAAAGGGCGACCAAGCGGGTACACCCTGCCGGGCACGGGGCAGCCTGAGGCGTTTCTAGGTCAACCGATGCGCCTCAAGATGATAATCCAAGAGAAATAAACAAAACACACAAGTTTAATTGCCACATTGTTTGCCTGATGTGAGAAACCGCGACATAGATCCGCAGAGCACGGGACAGCGGTGAGGAAGCAGGAAGAGCTTGCTCGCACGAGAAGGGGGCCCCTGAGGGCCGGAAAGGGAAAAGCGATTAAGCGGGAAAAAGACCCGAAGCAAAGATGAAACAGCTCTGTAAGCGGCGGGGCAGGAGGCTTGACGGGGGAGACACGGACCGGAAGGACGGTGTCGCTCCGGGCACCGAAGCCCCCGACGACGTGGCCTCGTGCCCGGCACCAAGGCCCCGAGCTCGTGTCCGAGGAGACTCGGGACCCTCCCGGCCGGCCTCCGCTGGAGTCGCTGCTCTGCCTGGCGCCGTGGGGAGGTGCCGGTGCTGCCCGCGGCCCCCGCAGCCGCCTGGGCCACCGGGTCCTTCCCAGCCAGCCCGGGACGGCGCTCACCCGGGCGCCTCCGCCCGCTCGGCGCTGCACAGGCTGCGAGCGGGGCCCTCCTGTCCCCGAGGCCGGCGGGCTGCGAGGACCACGTTGCCCGCAGCCCGCGCGGGACTCGCACCGCGTCCCCTCGGTTTCCCCGCTGCCCGGGACGGCGCTCACCCGGGCCGAAACGCACGTCCCACTGGCAGGCTTCTGCTTCACGTTTCCCGGAGGCCCTGCGATGGGTTTGCTTAGCTCTCAAGCACGGCTGCAGGTTTTTCCAGGGGCCTCGTGAACACAGGCCCAGGCTGTTTGTTTTCTTAAGGTTTTTGTCTTATCTCACTTCCTCTGAAAAAAACCTCCCTTTTCACTCGAGGTCGAACCCTGAAGTAGTTCTCTGAGTCTAGTCCATATATCTTTCCCAAGTGGTGAGCTGAATTATTTCTAGTTTGCAGGGCAGTATTTCAGGAAGTGGCCAGAAGAGCCACCCAGGAAGCCGGAGGAGGGCACAGTGCCCAGCCTGCCTATCCGCTTTCCCTCTCACTAGTGTCCTGAAGGCGACGAAGGTCAGGGAAGCTCAAATACGTGGGAAGCACCTGGGAACTAGTTGAAATGCAAATTCCCAGACCACATCCTCCAGAATTCAAACTCAAAACAGCTGGGAGGCCTGGACTCGGGCTCCACCACGCCGCCCAGCCCCCGATCCGATGAAATCCTTTGCAGACCGAGCAAACCGCAGGAAGGGGTGACACTCTGGCATTTGGAAATCTCAGATCTGGCTTTGAACCCTGGCTTAGCTGGTGCCTGGCTGCGTGAGCTGAAGCCCAGTTTCCCTCAAATGTGGACAAAATAAAAGGCTTTATGAGAAAGGAGTGGGTCGGCGCGACATGAATGTTCAGTACCGAGCAGCTCTTCTCTTTAAGTTACTGTCTTCAGGAGTCTTAGTCTATATAAAACTGCAGGCAAAACAGCTCAGAGAGCGGAAGACACACGCAGGCCCAGTCCTTTCTGACTGCTGAGCGCTAACGCGCCTCTCCTTAGACTGAAACCCCGGCCGGTGACCTTGGGAGGCGCCTGCACCCCAGCGAGGGCGGGCGGCCTCCTGGCACTGGGTCAGGTGCGAGTGGCGGCTCTTCCTCCCGCGCTCCTCGAGTGCTGCCGTCCGCCTTTGTGCCCACGAGGCAGAGACTGTACTGCCTGTACCGTACCTAACTTCGTCTCCGAGGTTCCTACCAGGAGCGGAGCAGACCTTTCGTAGCTTATGGTAGAAGGAAGAATTCCAAAGTTCCTCGGTGCTGCTCGGTAGGAAACGGACGGTCTTGGGAACCCCAGCGAGTCTGCCGTCACCGAGCCCTTCCCACGCACCACCCGTGTCTTCCTGTGGAAATCACGGCCCAGAGATTGTTCCTACGGCTCCTTCCCTGCCGCCAACTGGCTGTTTTGAGCCCCTCGGGGGAATGGCTCACTCTTGACGAGTCCTGATGAAGAGCTCTGTCTGGACAGTTGAAGAAGCTTGACAGACAGCGCAAGCGTGTGCCAGACGCCAGCATCCACTGTAACCAGGTCTCGGGGAAAGCCTGAAGCTTCTGTGTAACCCATGCTCCGCGCCGTCCACGGGGCCTGCGGACAGTGAGAGGGAGAATGGATACAGTAGCGACAAAATGATTTTACTTCCCAGTCTTGTCCCAGGGTGGCTGTATTTTAATTCTTTTCCTTCCTCACATGGAGAACGTTCAGCTTGGCGCTAATCGTCACAGAGGAGAGTGATTCACAGGCTGTTGAATTAAGCATTACTCCAGACCTGATCTTAAAGTCTGGAGAAACAGCAAAGATCACACATTATTTCAGGTCTGGAAAAGCGGATCTGATATTTTTTGTGCATTGTCTTTCATTTTCTGGTTCAGCCCAAAGTAGAGAGTCACTCTAAGTCCCCTAAGCGTGTTTCTCGGAGGAAAAGATACTGTCCGGCGCAAGAGCAGACTTAGCCTAAACTCTGCTCCTGCGGCTGGAATTGACATGACTGCGACGCCGCCGCCGCCCTGGAAGCTAAGAAGCAGCGAAGCGGCTGGGAACCCTCCGCCCGGCTCTCAGGCCCGGCGCCCCTAGGTCGATCCAGCGCAGGCCGCTGCCCGGGAGCCGTGTGGCGCGGAGCCGCCTGGACGCGTAGCTGGAGCCGCGCCTCACCCTCCACCGTGCGGCGCCGGAGCGGCCATCGCGGGGACGCTGCACACGCCCGTCCTCTCCCTCCGCGCGGGCACCCGAGAGAGAGCGGCGCGCTGCGCTCCGCGCCCAGTGCTGGCAGCCCGGCTCCGCAGCTCGGGTCGCTGTGCGAGGCCGGGCTCGGCCCAGCCCGCACTCACCAGCCGCCCGCGTCGGCAGGCCTGTCCCCTGCCGTAAAGAAGGGGGAGCAGTGCGGGGCCGACGGGCTGCGGGCAGAAGCGGGCAGAGCCGTCCGCCGGAGGCAGCTGCCCTCGCCTCCGCTGGGGCGGGCCGCGGGAGGCACGTCCTGGGGCGCAGCCCGCCGGGCCTCTGTCCTCGGCCGCCCGCCCGGGTGTTGCTGGGGCACCGCGCTGGCCTGAAAGCCTGTGCAGTCGCGGGGCTCCTGCTCCCCGGCAGCCGGGACGGTGTTAATCCTCGCCAGGCCCCAGGGAGCCCTGCGGGATGCGCCCCGCGTGACCCCGCCGTCCCGGACTGCCGCGAGCCCGGCCTGCCGCTCAGGCCCAGCCTCTCTCTAGGTCTCCGGGACGGGGGCGCACAGAGGAGGGCGCGCGGCCCGGCGGGCTGGCGGCCTCTTCCCGGTGTTCCTCACTGTCCAGCCGGCTGTGAAATACCCGGTGATGTTTCCTGCTTCGCTAACACACGGAGCGCTTGCTGTCAGCGCCGCAAGGGACCCAGAGGCGGGGAAACTCAGCGGCAAACTCCGACCAAGGAGTGGCTGGGTGCCCCGAGAGCTTGGCCTCCGGGAGCGCCGGAGCCCGCCATACCCGCCCTGGCCGGGTCTGGGACCCCTGGGATCTCATCGCTGGTGTCGCCTGCAGCATTTCATGGGACGCTGGGCCGTGTCACCCAAGCGAGTACCTCTCTCCCCTGGGTCAGGCACAGCCCACCTTCGCGTCGAGGTGCCTGTGAGAGGCGGCGGATCGGCGGAGGGAGCCGGGGTGGCCCTCGCCCCGCAGGCCTGTGCAGCACCGCTGCCTGCCTCCTGCAGACCGCGGGACAGTGATGCTGGCAGAGCCGCTGTGCCCGGGGAAAGAGACCGGGGCGGCCCCGGCGGGCTCGCACGGGCTGAGGGGCCTGCAGGACTCCGGGGTTTCCCAGAGACGCGCAGGAGCTCACCCGTGCGTCCTAGTCACGCTTTGTGATCTGCAGGCTCCTTTTCCCTTCTTGGATTCAGGGGACTCGATTGTCCACTTTTTATTCCTGTCCACAGTAATTCATATTCATTGCTCAAAATTAAAACCATACAAATGAGCAAACAAAAAAGAAAATCACTTATAAAATCACCACTTAAATAGAATCAACGTTACATAAAGTGTTTCTTCCGGTGTTGCACCCGTAGTTTATTTAACACATTGGGGCACCTGTGCATGGTGCGCAGAGAATGTCCCCCTCGGCTGTGTGTGACCCTCGTCTGCAGCAGCTGTGATGAGTTCTCTGCCGTTGCCTGCAGAGGCCGCCTGAGCTGCGGTCTGGAACTCAGCCTGCGACGGTGTGTGTGACCCGCTCCCTGGTGGACGACACGGGGCCGGTGTCCGCACACGGGCGGGGTCGTGGCTGACGCCTGTGTAACCCAGTCTTCCAGGCGCACCTTGCTTTTGTTGTGTTTTCGTTTCATTGCGTATGGAGCACAGCCGACAGTGAGCCAGACAGCGGCACCAACAGTCACGTGGTCGCGGAACTGGAGCCTGCGTCTCTCTACCCACAGGCGGTGAGGACAGCCTGGCCGCAGCCCTGCGCCCCCTGCCCTTCCTCCCGCCCCCCGGCGCGGTGGCCGCGTCCGAGCCTCGTTTTCCTCTTGTGTTACGCTACGAACGAACTGTTTGGAGCTTTATGGGATGGATCCGTCTCTGTGTCTGGCTGTCCTGGGTCCGACCCTCCCTCCAGCACCCGGCAGCACCGCTGCGGGACGGCGTCAGGCTAGCCCTGGGGGCAGCGAGGTGCCGGCAGGCGCGGTCTGCAGCAGGCCCAGGCCTGGGCACACACTGCCCTGGGGCAGCGCCCGCCTCCCGGCCGCAGCTTGGCTGGAGGACGTGGAAAACGTGGCCGCAGCAGGTGCCGACAGTCCACAGCGGTCCTGGATCTCAAATAGTTGGTATTTTTGGTTAAGTCTGTCGACCTGGATGGTAAGGAGAACATTCTGGTTTATTATTTTCCAGGTAAATAACGAGGAAGAAATTTTTGTGTGTTTTTAGTGGTTATTTGTATTTTTTTAAGAAGGAAAAATGTGAATCTTTATTGAATTATCTCTGGTTGTGGAGATTTGCAAGAGTTCTTTGTGTCTCCCAGGAACAAGCTTCTCACTGGTTTTGAATATTACGTGTGTTCCACTGATCGCTCCTTTTTTAAAGTTCCTTACAGTATCTTCTTGATAGGCATAATTTTTTTTTTTTTTGAGACAGGGTCTTACTGTGTAGTTCAGGCTGGCCCTGAGCTCACTATGTAGCCCATGCAAGCCTTGAACTCAGCAATCCTCCTGCCTCTGCCTCCGGAGTGCTGGGATGACAGGTGTGAGCCACCACGCCCGGCATTGTTGTATGTGGTTACCGGGATCAAACTCAGCACCTTGCGCTCGCAAGGCAGACGCCGGAACCACTGAGCTAAATCTCTGGCCCAATAGGCATAATTTTTGAAGTGAAGTGAAATATGCAACCTTTTCCTTGAGTCAATTTTTTTTTCAATTTTGGGACATTTTCATTCTAAAATATATTTTATATTACTTTCTAAGGTTCTTAAACTAAATGGGACTGTTTTGCACATAGCGTGAGGTAGACGTATAATTTTTCCTTGTCTTTGTTCTAAACTGCTGGTTAAAAATCCTTTACCCAAAATGCTTAGAACCAGAAAAGTTTCAGATCCATATTTTTTCAGTTCAGGAGTGTGTGTGAACACAGTATAATATCTTGGGGCTGCGACACAAATTTAAGGACAAATTCATTTATGTTTCATGAACACTGTGTAAATGGCCTGAAGGTAACCTTAGTTATTCCTGTGTTTCTACTGCGACCGTTTACTTGTGGCATTATGTGCTTAAAAGGTTTTACATTATGGACCATTTCTGATTTTGCATTTGCAGGCTTTGCTTGGTTAACCTCATATGGGTCCCAGCAACCCAGCAATATTGATTAGTACTTTCTTTACTCATAAGCTCCGCTGTTTATGTGGTAGAGAAAATACCCGTGTTAAGCGTGAGTCTGTTTCTAAAAGGGTTCTGACCCACTAGTCTATTGAGCGATTTCTGAAGCACAGTTAATTCTACTCCAGTCATGGCAGTGTACACCCGTAATCCAGTACTCAGGAGGCTGAGGCAGGAGGGTCACTGTGAGTTTGGGGCTAGCCTGGGCTATATAGCAGCATTATTTTGTCTTTTAAAAAGCAAAATAACAACAACAACAATAATAATTCATTTGGGGCTATGAGTGTAGCTCAGTGGCATTGTGCCTGCCTGGCAAGTGCAAGGTCCTGAATTCAATTCCCAGTGCTGTAAATAATAATAACAATAATAATTATTATTACATAACAAATTTTTTTCAACTTGTAATTTCACTGGGGTCGTGCTGGAGAATGTATATATTGACAATATCGAGGCTCCCAGTCTAAGACCATTTAAGTCAGCATTCTTCAATGTTTATGAAGAATATTATATAAGTTACCCAAATGTCTTCAACTCTTTTGTTAGACTTATAGATTTTGATGAAATTGCATATACTTTAAAAATTTATGTTGCCAATTTCCCATATTAAATACTATGGTTTTATTTCCAGAAAATATATTTAATTTTTTCAATCGAAGTAATACACTTGAAATTTCTTTTGGATTTCACATATGCAAGACCCTACCTCCTTTGCTCAGCACTGGTGGTGACGGAGCCCAGAGTCTCCATGCTGAGCCACATCCCAGCCCGTTGCAGTCCAGGCCGAGGGCTCAGGGCGTCGCTCCGGCTCACAGACGGGCTCCCTTTGGAGGTCTCTGAACTTCTTCAGATGGCTTTTTCTGCGCCCTTTAAGATAACCTGATATACTTTCTCCTTGTGCATGTTCTGGCTGGCACACACTGAGTACAGTCAGTCCACAGTGGGTGGAGAGAAACAGCTTCCATTTTCACCTCGCGGCCCGTGTGGGCTGAGGGCTCCCCAGCGCCGCGTTCCCCTGCCTGGGCCTCCCCTGCGTGCTGGGAGCTGGGGCTGGAAGCCCCGCGGAGCCACGGGGTGTCCAGGGGTCTCTTCGGAGCGGGTCTGCTGTCTAGTGGAGACAGCGCGGGTCCAGTGCGGCTGGCCGCTGGGATGGCCCGGCCGAACCTGCTCCAAGTCTGGGCAGGCCACTTCCTGTGTGGCTCCTTCCGCAAGGTCGGTTGTGCTCGGGCGCTTGGACTTCTTTGCCGGTGGCTCAGGGCTCCCAAAAGGCTGAAGCGGCAGCTGCCAGGCTGGGGCTGGCAGCAGATCTGCGAGGCTCAGGCGGTGGAAGCCAGGCATGGGCCTCCTCGGGCCCGGGGGCGGGAGCTCTGCCCGGGTTTGGCGTCAGAGCCCGTCCTCAGAGACCAACCGGGCGGCCAGTGGCGAGCTGTCTCAGTCTGACTTTCCACGCGCCTGGGCCGCGCTCAGCTGCTCGTGCTCAGCTCTCTTCAGACACACGCGTGCCTTGCTCCCTTGTCCCACTCTGAGCCCGCTGGGTCCCCCCGGCATCTGGAGAACCCCGTGGAACTTACAGCTCACGGGGCCCGGCGCCTCGCTCTCTCCCCTCTTGTCCACACCCGGACTCGGCTTCCGTCCCTCCCTGAGGGATGAGACCCCGGCCCGGTCCCTCTGCCCCATGGCCACCGGAACCCCGGTGACTCGCCGCCCCGTGGCACGCGCGCTGCCCCCTGCGGATGCTGCCTCCCCCTCGGAAGCACTCGCAGCCCCGACTGGGCCGGAGCTGGGTCCCAGCCGCCCCTCCGGGGCCGTGACAGCAGCTTCCTGCGGCCCACAGGGCAGCGCCTCCCCCAGGGAAGGGGGTTCTCCCCCGGTTGTGCCGTCACTCTTTCCTCCGTCGCTGAGCCCGTCTCACGGAGCTGATGGAGAAGCGGGGGTGGCACGGCGTTGAACCGAGGAGGACAGCGCCCAGTTATTGTTACAGAGGGTGCTTCTTGAGCTATCCGTCCCAAGAGCTGCCAGGCCCGGAGTCACAGGCTTTGTCGATGGTAGTGGACAAACGTAGCCCGGCTGCATCCACGTCCCTCCCGTCTCTGCCCGGAGCCTGGGTGGCCAGTGTTGTTTTGTTTGCTCAGTTGGTTGGTTGGGGGTTTTGTTTGTTTGTTTGTTTTTGTTTTTCAAGACAAGGTCTTGCTAGATAGCTCAGGCTGACCTCAGACTCATTGTGTGGCCCAGGCTGGCCTTGAGGTCCTGCAGCCCTCCTGCCTCAGCCTCCCAAGTGCTGGGGCATAGCCATGTGCCACCATGCCCAAGCCGTGTAACCGGTTAGCAGGAGAAGGATGCTAGCTGCTGTAAAAGAAGTCTGATGGCCCCAATCACCTTGTATTTCAAGGAAGCCCAAGTCAGCCATGGATAATAGAGGAAACTCATGGGCCACTGCCCGGCTGTTCTTGTCACCACAGCCAGGTACCAAGCAAGTGAGGAAGATGCCACCATCCAGATGTGCTCCTCCTACCACCACCCGACGCTAACATGTGAATAATGCTGAGAAGGAACACTTGGAAAAGCCATCAGCCCTCAGAGCATCCAAGATGATGCTAAGTTGTTTAAGCCATTAAAAGTTGGGTTAAGGGCCAGAGATTTAGCTCAGTGGTTCTAGCACCTGCCTCGCAAGTACAAGGTCCTGAGTTCAATCCCCAGTAACCACATACAATGCTGGGCGTGGAGACTCACGCCCACCAGCCATTAATACCACATACTGCAGTGCCGGGTGTGGTGGCTCACGCCTGTCATCCCAGCACTCGGGAGGCAGAGGCAGGAGGATTGCTGAGTTCAAAGTTTGCCTGGGGTACATGGTGAACTCAGGGTTAGCCTGAACTACAAAGCAAGACCCTGTCTCAAAAAAAAGTTGGGTTGTTATTCATATCTCCATTGGAAACAGTATATGTAAATCTTAATTTTCATTGCACGTCTCTGACAGATCGCCATTACACATATTTCACAGAGCACAGCGGAGCAAACAGATGACATCTGTGGCCAAGTTTGCCTGGCTTGATTATGGGGAACTGGGCTTTGAACGTGAGCCACGTGTCTCCAAGGCTTCTAGGGGCCCTTCCTCCCTGCAGCAGATGGAAAAACGGTATCGGTTTGTGCTTGCAGGATGCTTTCGGTCTAATAGTTAAAAGGTTCCAACAGGAAAACAGATGAAGGAGGATTTGGGGAATTTATTGGAATGCTCTGACAAAAATAAACTGTTTCTGTCCTGGGCCGGTCTGGTGCGGGAGTAGGTGGCACGGGATCCGGGCGGGGCCGGTCTTCACCCTGGCTCTCTCTGCGCCTTCTCCGGCAGCCAGAGCGCTCCCGTCCGCGGGAATCTGACCTCCACAGTCACTATGGCGGCCGGGTCTCTCCACACGCAGGATCCTGCCAGCCTCTCTAGTGACCGGCGTTGCCTGGTGGCAACGGAGCTGGGCTAGAGTTCACTTAATAAAGAGGCCAAGAGTGGCCTGGGACAGACTTTAGTTCCCGTCCACATCCGCGGAGCGATCAGCACTGCGGTGCCCAAAACAGTTACCTGGGGGCTTCGAACAGTCCTGGTTCCCGGCGCATCCCGGCCGACGCCGCCCGGCTCCCAGCTCCCGGCCCCCGGCCCGGGGCTCCTGGGTCAGCCCTGAGCACCAGGCTGCGCCAGTGTGTCCCAGAGCAGCGGCTCGGAGCTCCGAGCGTCTCCTGCAGGGTGCAGCCCCCTTCTCTGCCTCTCCTGGTTCTGCTCGCGCGAGAGTCCAGAAGTCGGGCCCTGTCTGTCCTGGAATTGTCAGAGAGTCTGTCTGCACAGCCTTCTCTCGCTCTGGCCATTCCCGTGTATAGTGGCCTGTATTCTGGCTACACCGTGGATTCCAGTTCACTCTGTGTGGGGGTGTGAGAGAGAGGGGGAAGGCAGGGAGCTGGTGCTTTTCTGGGGGACATATGCACAGCGGCCCAGGGGCCCAGGCCTTGGGCTCGCAGCGCCTGCTGCTCAGAGGCAGCGCCTCCACAGTCCCTGGCAGTGTGGCCCGCAGCGTGGGCTGCACTCAGAGCTGCCCGAACCAGCTGCCCGCTCACTCGGGGCTCTCACGAGGCCAGCTCTGCACACCTCACAGCCGGACTCTCTCGGGCCCAGAGCTGCCCGGACCCCTTCTCTGTCCGCGGGGGCTGCTCTCTGCCTGTGGTGTGATCACACAGTGGTACGTAGTGGACGTCCGATTGCAGTAGTCCGTGTATATGTGAGCACACACACATTCTGGGCAGCTGCTGTTTACCTTCAGTATCAGATTCCCATTGATTGGTGGGAATGTTGCAGTTACAAGGAAAAAGCACACGGTGCTTTCATTAGCAGATGAACCAAGGGTAGCATATGAGCTGAATTCAGAATTTTCCACATTAGCGTCTTTCTTCGTCGTTGTGTATGAAAATAGGACAGGAAAGTAACTTAATAGTCCCCCTGGGACCAGGAGAAGGTTCTGACATTTTGAGGGTCACGACTCTTCCCCAGGGAAGCACAAAGGCAGAGGGGCCGCCTCTGGGGTGATGGGCAGGAAGGGCCAGTGGTGTTGACGGACACCCCGAAGCAGCACCAGGTTGGTTGGCAGAAAGACCTCCATTTCGAAGGAAACTGAACTGTCCTCCCAGTTCCTCCTGCTGACCAAAGCAGAACAGCGATTCGAAGTCGGGCTTGTGGCCTGGAAGTCCAGCTCAGGCCCGGCTGGTGCTCGGTCCCTGTCCCCAGGTGGCCGGGGCCTGGCGTGCACCTGCGAAGCGCTCTTCCCAGGGACGCTCTCGAGAGCAGCGCTTCCCGATGCAGAAGCTGCGGTGGGAGAACCCCGCCGCGAGCCGGGTGGGAGCAGGAGGGTCGTCTGTCTGGTCTGGGACCTCGAGAAAACACCGATCAGCCCTGGGCCCGGGTCTGCGTTTCCGAAGGCTCCTGAGCACTGCGGCCGCTTCCGCCTGCGTTCCGTCGGGACCTCCGCAGTGGAGCGCGTCCTGGGGCTGCTGGTGCGCCCCGGCTTCTCTGCACTTCGCTGCTGCTCGGACAGCGCTGTGGGACGCGTTCGCCACACAGCTTCCCATGCGGAGCCTGCGAGGGAGCCCGGCGCTCGGCAGATTCCAGGGCTGGAGAAGGGTTTGCAGACTCCGTGCCCCTCACTGTGCAGATTAGAACGCTGAAGTCCCCACACCAGGCAGTTCTGCTTCAAAGGTAGTAGGCACTGAGCAGAAATGCCTGTCTTCCCCACGCCCCACTTCTCCATGACCCAGTGGGCCTTTCTCTTTCTGTGCCACCCTGGGAGGCAGGTGACCACCCCCCCTCCCAGTCTTCTGCTCCCTTTGCCAGGCCCAGGTAGGTGCCGGTCCGTGTTACTGTTCTGTGTTCTTACTGCGCTTGTGCCTGATCCATTA
>PVIC010024892.1:0-25684 GCA_004025085.1 Thryonomys swinderianus
CTTTTTCCATACCAGGGATCAAATTCGGGCCCTTGTGTTTCCAAGGTAGGCACAGTACCACTTGAGCTAAAGCCCTGGCAATTGGTTGAATTCTTGTTAGCAGCCATTCTTTCAGAAGTGAGATGGAATCTCAAAAGTTGTTTTAATTTGCACCTCCTGAATGACCAGTGATGTTGAAAATGTTTTCATATATACATATATAATATATTAAAAATATATATATATACATACATACATACATACATACATATATTTTTGTGTGTGTGGTACCAGGGATTGGCCCTGAGGTCACTATGTAGCCCAGGCTAGCCTTAAACTCACCACAATCCTCCTGCCTCTGCTTCCTGAGTGGTGGGATTACAAGCGTGAGCCACCACGCCTGGCATTGTGGTATGTGATACTGGAGATCAAGCTCAGGATCTTGTGTTTGCTGGGTAGACGTCAGAACCAGCTAAATCCCAGGCCTTCTGCATTTTACTTCTTGATACATTCTGCCAGTCTGTTTCTTTTGATTGGTGAATTGAGACCGTTTACATTGATGGCTAGAACTGATCTGTATTGACCTATCCTTATGTTATTTTTGTTTGGTCAGTTCTTTCCCTCACCCCTGTTTAACTGCTTGCTTTGCCTGATGAATTAATTCTTTTGGGCTTCATGGTTTTGTAGTCCTCATTACTTCTCTCTAGAATATCCTTCAGAACATTTTAGAGCGCTGATTCGGTGGCCATGAATTTCTTCAGGTGTTCTTTCTCAAGGAAGTATCTGATTTCTCCATCAATTTTGAAAGACAATTATATTATGTCCATTAATCTGGATTGGAGGTTGTTTTGTTTTAGGGCTTGAAATACTTCACGCCCAAGCTTTCCTTGACTTGAGAGTTTGTGTTGAGAAGCCTGCTGTGATTCTAATAGGCTTTCCTTTATTGGTGATTTGCTTCTTTTCTGTAAGAGCTTTCAAAATTCCATTTTTGTTTCAAATTTCTATTTTTGACTGTCTGGAATCTTGACTATTATATACCTTCATGTAGATTCTTTTGATAATATCTAATTGGAGTTCTATAAATATCATTTATCTGTATGTCAATTTTTTTCATGCTTGGAAAGGTTTCTGCCATTACTTCTGTGAACAGGTTTTTTATGTTACTTGTATTATTTCTTGCTTTTTCATTTATTCCAATTAATCTTATGTTAATGCTTCTTTGCAATGTCTTACGGCTTGTTGGGTTGATTTTCATGGTACCTTCCTAATTTTAAGAAATATTTCTTTGTATGATCACTAGCTGAGGTCCTGTCTTCTGTATCTGATATGCTATCCTCAGATTGGCTCATGTGTGTACTTTCAATGGAATTTTTAATCTACTGGTTATCTGCTTAAATCTGAGTCAAGGATTCCATTTGTTTTCCTATGTTGGGCATTCATTTTCCTAAGCTCCTCTAATCTTTTTCATCTGTATCTGCTCTAGAGTCACTAACCATGTCTTTAATTATGTTTACCATCTCTGTGGTTATCTGAGAAATTATTTCCAATTTGATTTTTTTTTCTAGAGCTCCATTCATCTTCTTCCTTGCTTTTGCTGTTATTACTTCAGAGCGTCCAGGAAGATGATTCTTGAATTGCCCCACCTCATTGCTCCCCTCAGTTTGCTTTGGCGAGCTGGATGTCTGGAGCTGCATCTTGCTTAAGTGCCTTCTCATTTTCTTTACTTTTTAAAGTTTAATTCCTAGACTAGTTTAATTCCTTATGACAAGTAGGTTTATTGCTAGTATTTGGAATGCTTAGAAAATGACTACTTCCCAGAGATGTCCACCTGTAGTTGACTTTTAATCTCAGGCTTGGTATACCAGGGAGAACAACTGATTAGAACAATTATGTCAGCTTGCCTCAAGAAGGACAGTCAGCAATAATAGCCTCAAACACAGTGTAGAGAATGACAAATTGTGATAATGATTTATTTGCCACTTTTTACCCATGTCAGCTATATATATGTGGTTATATAACACAATCTAAAACAAATTACGTATAAATGGTGTACAACACAAAACTGTGCATGGTAAATATGCCCTCGATATGGTGATTTTACCCTCAGCAAAGAAAATTTAAAAGGCATTGGGGCAAAACAGAGAAATAGAAGAACAGGAAGAGATTAGAAGCAAGGCTGGCAGACATAGGAAGATTAAGTGAACTTTAGAAAATAAATCCAGAAGACAGAAGTGAAAAAGAGAAAAATTTACAAAGAACAGAACAACAACAATCAAGAGAAAAGAAAACAAACAAAAATAAAACAAGAAAAGAAAATAACGTTCACTTTAGAGCATGTGTCTGCTGTCGCTTGTAGGTACAGCAGACAGAGCCCACCCAGATCTATGTAAATTAAGCCCAGAGAGCCGGTTCTAGATTTTTAACAGGGTAGTGGATCATCCCAGCCAGGACACACCTTTAGTTCCACAGAAGTTCAGGCTGGTTTCTGGCTGTGAGACTGGAATCTGATTTGCTCAGCCTGCAATGCTACATGTGCCTCCTACTAATTTGAACTGCACTCAGTGACAGTGGGAGCCACTAGATGGAGCCAGCCTGCAGTTTCTCTTAGATCTGATCTCAGTTGACTCCCCTCTAAGATGGGCTACTGGTTATCTGTCCTCTCCTGAGGGATGTGTTAACTCAAATAACTCTGCAGTCATTGCAGCTGATGTGTCTGTTGCTCCATTCCACTGGTGTGTTTCCCTACGGAGGCCTCTGGAGTTACCTGGACTCACTGTGTATCTCCAGATTGACCCACCCACCGCTCCCAGGCAGTGAGTTAGGGCTCAGAGAGAAAGCACTGCTTTCTGTATCTCCTTCTGCATTACGACCTCTCATTTTGCTGTCCTCATGGACTTCAATTTTACTTCAGTGTCTTGCTGGGTTCTGGAGACCCACTTCCCTCCTTCTCTTCCTCAAGTCACTATATTCCAGTATCTGGACATTTCACAAAGTTTGTTTCTCTGCTGTTCACTGCTCTGTCATCTTTCTGGAAGTCCCTTTTATTGGGATTTCTTCCAAACACGCAAAGAGAATTACTACTAGACATTCATAAAGCCTTCTAGAAAACAGAAGGTAATACTTCTCAGTCTCTGAAGTCAGTATTATCTTGATATGAAAAGCACAGAGACATCATGAGAAAAATACAGAACAGGGCCAGAGATTTAGCTCAGTGGTTCTGGCACCTGCCTAGCAAGTGCAAGGTCATATACTACAATACCAGCCGTGGTGACTCATGCCCACCAGCAATCAGTACCACATACCACAGTGCCAGGTGTGGTAGCTCATGCCTGTAATCCCAGCATTCAGGAGGCAGAGGCAGGAGGATTGCTGAATTCAAGGCTTGCCTGGGCTAGATTATGAACTCAATGCCAGCCTGAACTACAAAGCAAGGCCCTGTCTCAGTAAATAAATAAATACACTTGATCTTAGCCAAAAGGCCGAGAAGCGATCAATAAGTAAATAAATGCTAAAACAGCATCAACCAAACAAGAAGCAACCCAACTTATTAAGGAATATGTAGAAATATCCTCTATTAGGAAAAAGGAATCTATCAAAAACCCACAGATAACAATGGTGATACTAATTATTTGCTCATAATGTAAACATATTTTTCTTTTTGAGACAGAGTCTTGCTTTGTAGTTCAGGTTGGCCCCAAAGTCACTATGTAGCCCAGACTAGCCTTGAACACACAACAATCCTCCTGCCTCTGCCTCCCAAGTGCCGGGATTACAGTCATGAGCCACCATGCCTGGCATTGTGATGTGTGGTACTGGGGATCGAACTCAGGACCTTGCACTTGCCAGGCAAACACTGGAACCATTGAGCTAAATCCCTGACCCAATGTAAACTTTTATAATACTGTACTGTATGTTCTACTTATACAACTGGGCAAGAAAGAGAAATAACATACATCTGGATTAGAAAGGAAGAAATTAAATGATTTCCATTTTCAGATGATTTCATGTTTGAAAAACCTAACAAATCCATAAAACCTTTTCAGAGCTAATAAATTTTCAAAGATGTTAAAATATAAGATTAGCATTTAAAAATCAATAGTTTGTATATACTAGAAACATACTGAAAATGAGATTTAAAAATATATTTATAATAACATCACAAAATATTTAGGAATACATATAAAATAAATTCAAGGTGTATATACCATAAAACACCAGTGAAAGAATTAAAGAAAACCTAAATACAGACATCCCATGTTCATGGATCAAATGTCTTAAAATTCCTAAACTGACATTACCCCCTGAGTTGATGTACAGAGATATACAGTAGACTCTAAAATTCATAGGTCCTAGAGTACTCACAAAGTGTAAAAAACTATAAATTTCAGATATTGTCAGGAAAGTGTGTATAGATACCTATTTTTATAGTTTAAACACTAAATATGGTATCTCTCCCACACTTATGTCATCTAATTTAATAAAATATTGTGTTAATAAAGCCTTAGAAGGTTCTGGGTATTTTGCTGGCATCTTATGGAATCTTAAGGCTTTAAGAGCAAAACTATTATGAGCAGGGATAGCTAAATGCACTACAGCAGTCTGTTATGATACAGGGATGCTGGTACATCTAGCAGAGATATGGGTTACATGGCAGCAGCCAATTAACAACAAGGAGAAATAAACAATGCTCTCATATTGGCTACTTGCAAAACCCCCCCCCAAGAAAAACAATTGAAGAGGATATTTATAGTTTCTGTGAAATTATGAGCTTTCCATAAACAATTTTTAGTTCTAAGGAAAAATTGACAAACTGAGGCCTTGAACTCTGAACCACAACTTTTGGGGGTGTACTACATAGATTCAATGCAGCTATCAGAATCCCTAATGAACTTTTCCAAAAATGACATTTATATGTTGTGGCAAACTTGAAAAAGAATAAATGTAATGATTCAAGATGTACTACAGAGTTACAATAATTGAGACATGGGTTAAGAATAAATCTATGGGGCTGGAGATTTAACTCAGTGGTTCTGCCGCCTGTCTAGCAAGTGCAAGGTCCCTGGTTCAATCCCCTGTAACCACATACAACAATACAGGGTGTGGTGAATCATACCCACCAGCAGTCAGTACCACACAGGGCTAGCCTGGACTACAAAGAGAGACCCTGTCTCAAAAAAAAAAAAAAGAGTAAATCAATATATGCATCAATGGAACATTTTTAAGATCCCAGAAATAAAACCTTATATTGGTAATCTTTTGATTTTGACATAGGTGCTGATACAACCTATAAAGAATATTTTTCAACAAATGGGGCCAAGACTTTCCCACATATTTGATATCCACACTCAACAATGCATGACCCCCCCCTCCAAATAAACTCATAGCCCTAAGTGTATGAACTAAGATGCTTAAATTCTTAGAAGAAAACAGATCAGTGGTTGCCTGGAATTAACTGCTATTGGCACACAATTTCTTGTTGTTTGATAAATGTGCTTTAAAATTAGTGCTTTACAAATCTGTAAAGATACTAAAAATCACTGAATTGCATACTTGATATGGATGAATTTTATGTTACTGTGATAAAACATATGAAAAGCTATGCTGAAACAATTGTTACTGGGTAAATGCAAATTAAACCCGTGGCAATTTTACTACACAATCACCAGAATGGTTAAAATGGCTAAAACTAAAAATACACATAAAATCCAAGATGCAGAGTAACTGAAATGCTCTTATGGTGTGAGAGAAACAGGTGCGATGGGCACACTTTCCCATGCTCAGCTTATGCTCAGCAGAAGAGTGTGCGCTCACCAAAACATGCACAAGCTGAATGCACTCTTCATATTTCCTTGAATTAAAAAAAAAAACCAAACCCGAAATACCCAAATACCCATTTACAATGGAATAAACAGAGAATGATATATTAAACTACGGACATGAGATCAGTAAGGATCGTGTAATCGACACACAAAATATAGATTGGAAACTATCAAAGACCAGTTGCTTAGTCACTTTCTTCATTGCTGGAATTAAACACCCACAATTTAAGAAAGGCTTGGTTTGTTCTGGCACAGTCTGTAGAGGTTTCAGTCCATAATTGGCTGGCACCAAGGCAGGGTGGCATAGCAGAGGGGCATAGCAGAGGACAGGAAACAGAGAAGGAAGGGTGGAACTGGGGAGAGAGGTAAACCCTTCCAGGCCAAGCCCACAGTGACCTGACTCTCCCAGACCCTGCCCCCAACAGCAAATCATCCATAAGACCTCATAACCCAAACACCTTCCAAAAGCCTGGACTATGAGTTCATGAGGCTCTTAGGGGACATTTCCATATAAACCATAAGTCCAAGTAAATAAGAAAGCAAAGGTGATTTAATCTGAATGTTATCAAGGGAGTCATTACCTGTCATTACCATTCTGGCCAAGACTCGAAGTTAGGCAAAAGAGTGGCAAATCTTCATAGTGGGCAGGAGAATGGCTGCAGATGTGCCCTGTGCAAAAGCTCTCGGCTCAGCAGAGGCAAAAGCAGCTCGCTAGAAGCCAGGCACCCTCTGTGACTGGTTAGGGTAGCATGTTTGGCTTTCTTTGGTTGGTCCTAAATTAGAAGTGAGGACAAAGATTAGGGAAGTTGTCAGTGAATGATCAAGCCCTGGCCACTGGGGGCTGATTGCCACAGAGCTCGGTTAGCTTCCCGGTGCGTTGTCAAAGTGGGCAACTGCCTCCATGACTCAAGCAGGTGAGGGGCGGGCTTCCTGGGAGGGTGTCTGACGCCCAGGAGGAGAGATCTGTATTTCTGTGTGGTCTGGCTGGTGTCTGTACAGTCTCTCAGACACACCAAGAGGGAAGGGTGACCTAAGTGCACAGTGGGGGGAAATCTCACAACAGAGCCATTAAGAGTGAGACAGAGCCTCCACTGCAGTCTGAGACAGTCTCCATGAGTGTATGGGGTTGGTCACCCGGACCGGGTTATGACTGACAGGGACAAGTGGTGCGGTGTGGATGCAGGCCTCCAGCTGAGGCAAATAAATGAAAAAATGCAATGCATTTCACACTCGCGCTTTTCTGTGTTTAGGTCAGACTTCAATGCAGCGTTTAAAAAGGCAGCGGGGCGCAAATCCACAGCTCTTCAGGAATAAGAGTTATAAGATGGCAAAAAGAAAATCTACAGCTTACCTTCTTATTCAATACTTTCGTCAGAGATGATCTGATGTTTAAACTATCTCCTTAGTCCATGATGTTCAAAATACGAAGTTAGCATTCTTTCACTAGAGGCAGAATGAAAAATGAGGCTGAGCAATGTGGGCAAATGATGACCTTGTGGGCAAAGCCCAGGAAGAGGAGAAAGGAGTATGCAGTGGCACCACCCTGGCACGGCCTGCCTTTCCAGGAACTTTTCTTAAGGAAGAGCATGGTTCTTTGCCAAAGGATCCAAGACTTACCGCACATGGGGTCAAACTAGCGTGCAACAAACACAACCAGACCAGGAGCCCCTACTCTTACTGTGTGCTCTGGAGACCTGCAGCACAAACTCGCCCGGGAGCTTGTCAGCTGTGAGAATGTCCAGTTTCATTAGTACTGCATCTGCTTCATTCCTTTTTTTACTTAGTGACACTGCGCCCCGAACCCAGAGTCTTCACACTGAGCTACAAGGCCATCTACTTTATTTTTTATTTTGAAATAAGCATCCCAGTAAGCTGCTAAGTGACTGAGGGTGGACTCACACTTTCAAGTCTTCTTCCTCACAGGCACAGCCCACCAAGCCGACTGCGGTCGGTGTTCCAACCCAGCCACTCGGTATTTCTCAGAACAGGAAAGTCTGGAAGTGCCGTTCTAAACGGCTTTACTTCTTTCACAGTTGGCCATTCCCACTGGGAACTGCTTCTGTCTCTCCTACCGCACGGTGGCTTCTGTCACCACCTGTTTTGATGATATTGTTGGGTTTGAGCTCCTTTGGCTTGTGGTTTCAACAGCTCTCCCCACTTTCTACCCTCTCCACCCTCTCCAGTGGTCCCTGCCCTATCTCTTGCCTAGGGTAAGGATGGAGCCCATGTCTTCTACCCTACAACACGCCCGCCCGCAGCAGAATGAGGGCCTCCCAGGCACTCTGGCCACCAGTAGGCCTCTGCTCAGAAATCCACCCGCTCACGGGTCCCCCAGATGACATCTGGGGCATGACATTCACTCTCAGACTCAACAGCAACCCCTCCCATAAAGGCTGGAATGAGTTTAGCACCCTCTAAAGACTCATTAAGAACCACAGGAAGAGCAGAGAACATGAAAAAGGCATGCATTTCAACCAAAGAAGTCCCATAAAGGTGTTTCTCGTGGAGTCAGTGCATGTTTGCATATAAAATTACCATTGTCTTAAATTTGCTTCACAGGACTACAATGGCATGACAAAACATGAACTTTTCTTAGCATCGTGACACACACCTGTAATCGCAGCATTTGGGAAACTGAGGCAGGAGAATCACTGTGAGAGTTTGAAGCTGGCCTAGGCTACACAGTCAGTTCAAGGCCATCCTGAACTACATGAACAGACCCTGGCTAAAACAAAACAAAATAATAAATAAGTAAAATCTAAAGTTTGTAAAGCACCCAGGAATTCAATATGTCTCCTGTTTGGCCTTAAAACTACATAGTTCTGTGTACATTAAGAATCAGGAATGGTGAGATATGAAGTTTTAATTTCTGTAAAGAGATTAACTATGAACATACCAAAGATACTAACAGTCTAAAATGAATGTATTTTTTTTTCAGAGCTCTCTTAAAAACAGATACATTTACTCTTGGTTTTTAAAATTTCACTTCTAATGGATATAATGGGAAAAGCTTCTCATTAGTTACTTTTATCGCTGAGACACAATACGTGCTACCCACAAGTTAAAAGAGGAAAGGTTTGCTCAGCTTACGGATGGTAGAGGTTTAGTCCATAGTCAGCTATGAAACAACAGACAGACATCATAAGAAGAAACAGCTCATGACATGGCAGGAGAAAAGCAGCGCCAGCCAACTACAGCAGAAAGCCTCCCTTTCATGCCATTCAGGCTCTAAGTCTTTCGAGCGGTGCCACCTACACCTGGGGTGGGCCTCCCATTTTCCACACCCAGAATTAGGCAAAGCCAGTCAGGGGACTAATCTAGCACCACTCCTCATTAATTCCAGTATTGCACACGTTAGATCAAGCCGTCTGTGAAAAGACCCACCTCTGAGCGAATGAGGCTTTGGGGGACATCTGGATACAAGCCCTAACCCCAGTGAGTGGGTGGAGAAGAAATATCTATGGTGAACCACCTGGTTTGGTGAGGGCCAAAGGTGTCGTGGCTTGTGTTTAGGTGTTACCCCAAATCCTCATGTGCTCATAGGTGACTGGATCAAGGGTGTGTGGTCCTGGATTAATCCATGGATTGGCTGAATGCAGTTCTGAGTATGGATAATGGATTTATTGAAGAGGGATGAACCCCCCCCCCCAGGTGTGAGGGGTACCAATAAACAGGCTTTTGGGCTGCATGGAATGAAAAGGGAAGGAAAGGAGGTGCTGCTTCCTGCCCACTGCACCGCCCAGCCTGGAACTCAGCAGAAATCTCTACCAACGGAGCCAGATAAATCTTTCCTATAACTTGTGGGTGTCAAGGATTTTGTCTCAGCATCAAGAAAGGTAGCAGAGACAAAGGGGCACCGTGGTCCCCCGGCCTCCTCTCCTGCCCCTCTCATGGAGCTCCAAGCCCTGGGAGCCGGGAAAGTTCTACCTGGAGAACACTGAGCTCTGCCCACCCTCACTCTTGCCCCCGCGGATCTCCGTGGCTGGTGACCAAGCTGGGGCGCGCGGAGTGTCCCGGTTTCTCCGCTGCGAGCTTGGGCGTCAGGCCCACCTCCTGTGCTAAGGAGCCTCCGAGCTCGGGCTCTGTTTGCTCCCTCCTCTGGATGGGCCCCGACTGCTGGGGGAAGAGCTGGGGGTCTCACAGGGGAGAGGGCGCTGGGCCCAAGGCCAGCACAGCCGCAGCCCTGCCAGGGAAGCAGTCGCTTAAGCCACCGAGGGTCCCGAGCCCCTGGCCACGCGAGGCTTCGGCAGCCTGGTGACTTCCCCTTCGGAGGACCCTGTGCCAAGAAGCTGCATCAGGCCCTCCTGGGCCAGGAGCCGATTCGCAGCCGGCACGCGCGGCGGCCTGTGCGTTCTGCACGCCCGACAGTTAAGGATTTGAACACAAAGTGGCACTGCCTTTATCATAGCCCATAAAAATAACAATTTGCTCGAGCCCTTGTAGCCTGGCGCGGAAGGTGGTGCGTGCCTGATAACGCGGCGGTGACAGATCGGCCTGCGCAGGCTGGCGCGTCTTGCTGGGAAGCATAATAAATTGTGCAGAGCGAGCAGAGGACAGGGCCGGCGCGACTCCACCTCCAGTAGCCAAATAACTCAGCCCCGGCTCCGTAATTATGCTGTGTGAAAATATGGGATTAATTAGACGATGCACGAACACACTGTCGTGTCATTAAGGGCTGCGCCGCGCGCTCAGGGCCGCTGCTGTGGGAGCCGCCGCTTCTCACGTGGGAAGACAAAGTCTCCGCTCACGTCCCGGCTTATTATCTTACTTACAGTCACTTAGGCAGCCTTCCCCAGGCGGGCAGCTCGCGGCCCTTTGTCATACTTATTTCATTATTTTTACCTGCTCTGAGAGGAGGCAACACCGAAGTACGGAGCTTTATCAGTAAAAATCCTGAGTTTGACGCTCACAGGCCGGGGAGGAGGGAGGAGGCGGGAGGCTGAGTTCCACCCACACCAGCAGCCCTTTGGAGTTCAGTTGATTTATTTTTATTTTTCTTCCCCTCTTTATTAGGATATCTGTGATACAAAATAAACATATTCACCGTGGAGTATCGGAACAAACACACACCCCGTCTTGATCTTTCTTTACCTCTCGCCCCCCCCCCCCGCGTCACCCTCCACTGCAGGTACCCTCCCATCTCCACAAAGTGTGTCTCTGCCAACTATTTAGCTCCTTCAAGAGATGCCCGGGGAAGCCGGCGTGGCCCTGGGAGGGGCTCTCCCCCAGGGCCGGGGCTGGACTGAGCAGGGCCGGCGGTGCTGACCAACCCTCCGGAGCTGCAGGCGTGAAGCCTCGCCCGGGCCTCAGCCTGAGGGAGTCCGACGCTGCTCTGTCCGATCTCCGAGGCCAGCGGACCCGA
The DNA here is from genome assembly GCA_004025085.1 of Thryonomys swinderianus. Taxonomy (NCBI): domain Eukaryota; kingdom Metazoa; phylum Chordata; class Mammalia; order Rodentia; family Thryonomyidae; genus Thryonomys; species Thryonomys swinderianus. The sequence continues at coordinate 11,161 of PVIC010024892.1, forward strand.
GCTTGTCTGCGGAGGGAGTTCTTGGCAGCTGGGCCTGGAGGGATGCTCGGACCCTCAGCCTCTTCTTAAAAATCAAATGTCAGGTTACCTTTAGGATGTGCTCATAAGTGAGATAAATAGGTCACAGATCTGTAAATATTGATTCTGTTCTCTGGTATGAGAAACCGAAGATGTAAATGAGCTCTAGAATGTATGGTAGAAATTGTGAAATAGAAAATATTCAAAGAGAAATGGGGTGTAGGTATTATAAGGGGGAGAAAAAATATGATGGTAATAGAAAAAGAGAAGCAAAGCTTATGTATATAGGGTGGGGGGTTGATTACGTATATAGGGTGGGTGGGGGAAGGGAAAAATGAGAATTAATTTGTGTCATATGGTGGTACAAATTCTCAAAACTGTGTGTGATCGCGAGGTGTATATATAATGTACTAATAAAGAGTCAATTTAATTTAAAAAATCAAATGTCAGGCAAAGGCCAGCAGGTATCCTGAGACCTGGACAGTGCCCCTGTCAGGAAACACTACCCTCTCTGCTGATTGCCAAGGGCCTGCTCCCGGGCCGGGGTGGCACCCCCCTGTGCCCGGGAGTGAGACAAAACTTATGAGAGAGACAGCAGAGTAGGCAATGTCTCCAGAGCTGAGGCAGAAACTCACACAGGAGGACACTCACTGGGTCACGCCTTCACTTTCTGCAGGGCTCCCGGGCCGAACCCGCTCTGGTGACATTCCCTCCATCACTTTGCATTTCGTCCTGAAACGTGATTGGACAGTTGAGGCCAGGTGTGGTAGTGTCTGCTAGTCATCTCAGCCACTTGGGATCTTGGGACGGGTGGATCAAAAATTAGAAAATTAGAGAAAACCTATCTTAAACTGGGGAGGGGGATACTCGTTGTTCCCTGGATTCAATTCCTGATACAGACATAGCTGGAGAGTTCAGAAGTCAGCATCCCAGCCGTGATTCTTGATTCCTGAAAAGAAAGCAGACTTTATATTTTGAGAACTTTCAGACTCAGCGGGATTTTTGTGGTATTTTTCCTTATGGAGAAGAGCACCCCTACCCCCTCCTAAGCTCCATGCCAGCCCATCTCATCCGTTCATATTGCTCATTCGAAGAATCATTTCTACCCATTTCATCAAGAGCTGTGGCGAGTGGAGATCTCTGGGCAAAGTGAAGTCCAGATGGGAGCACGGGTAGGGCTGTGGGGGGTCTGGGGAGGAGGGAGGACCACAGAGAAAGAGAAAAGTTGGTGATTAGAAAATAAAGTAATTTCAGCTGAATTACACTTAAAATGACCTTTGCAGTAGGTAATAGGCAATCCAAGACAGGAAGAAGGAGCTGAAATTCAACAGACTGCAATCCGCCTTGTGCCTTGAAAAATGGGAGCTCTGAGGGGGGAAAAAAAAGACAGTATGGAAAGAGCGAGATGTAAAATGAAGGCTGACATGAGAGAAGTCATTTTGTAGAAGGTTAGGATCATTAGCAAAGGGAAAATGATTAGTAGGAAAGTTCTCAAAATTAAAGAGACTTTCTACAGGAGGAGAAAGAAGCTTTATGGAACCTGACAATAATAAAAATGATTTAGCGTCTATGTTGTCTAAAATTCTGGAAATGAGCAGGCACATGGATCCCATCTGTTCACTGGGGCCACTGCAGCTTTTTGGAAATGAGATCTTGCCCTGGTTGCATCTCTGTGGTCTGCTATAGAAGGCGTCTTCCAGGAGACCAGACCTTTTCAACAACAACTGCTCTTCTGGAAAAAGATTTCTTTCCATCTTCTTTAAATTCATTCTAAAAACAGCTTCTATTTTTTCCCCCCTTGAAACTCCTTTTCGACTGGAATTTAACTTCCTATTTGGTGGGGTCATAAGTAATTTTCTAGAGAATTCTTTGGTTAATTTAGCTCACAACCTTTTTTTTTTTCCTTTTTTTGGAACAGGGTCTTGCTGTGTAGTTCAGGCTGGCCCTGAGCTCACTATGTAGCCCAGACAATCCTCAACAGTCCTCCTGCCTCTGCCTCCTGAGTGCTGGGATTACGGGCATGAGCCACTACACCCAGCTCTTTGGTTAATTTAGAAAAACACCTAAAAAATACAACTTTGGACACATGATCATATGTGTGTGTGGACTCACACACATGTACTTTTTAATAAATGGAAAAAAGCACAAATGTGTCCTGTAGGACTCATGCCAGTAAATTCTATAAGATGTCAGAATGGTACAAGCCCAAAGCAGAATGAAGAAGGAAAAAAATGCTTCCTATTAGAGCTGCTGAGTTAAAATAACACCTTCCTAATCTACTTCTTCAGATTTCTAATGAAACAAAATGATTTGAAATTTGAAAACTAGTTTTCTGCTTGCATTTCAGATTGACTTGTTACCATTCAACAGTTACAGAAAAGCCTCTCCAGTCTCCTCTGGAGTTGGCCTAAATCCTTCCCTTCTGGCTGGTGTGAAGCTTCCATCTTTCAGCCTAGAGGACAGATATGGCCAGGCAGCTAAGAGACCGCCTGCTCTCAGTGAGTGTGACGGTTAATCTCTGTCAACTCTGCTGGCTTGAGGGAAGCCTAGGGATTAGTAAAGCACACTTCCGCTGTTTCCGGTGGGTTGTGTGCCCTCAGTTCCTTCCTCTCTCTCTCTCTCTCTCTCTCTCTCTCTCTCTCTGGCTCTTCCCTACCTCTGTTTCTCTCAGCTTTCCTCTTCGTCACACTTCAGCCATGATGTTTGTGCCTTGAAAGCAGTGGAAACATTTGAAACAGCCAAATAAATCATTCCTCTTTAGGTTTCACTTGGCGGATATATTGTCGCAGACACAGAAAGCCGACCAGTACAGGTGACACACAGCCGACAAGAAATGAAGAGTCATTTCCTGATGCTGATAAACAAAAGGAACTGTTTTATACTGATGTTCACGAAAGACCTCTCAGCAAGAATAGGGCTGAGACCTGAATGATGAGAAACAATTGATCCTACTAGAGTGTCTAGAGCGGCAAGTATAGGCTTTGAGTGACCTGATGCCCAGTGGCGTTTGTGTGTTTGGGAATCAGACAAAAATGACTGGAGACAGGAAGTAGGCATGTATCTCCTACTTCTAAGTAAGTTGATGGAATGGGTTAAAACATATCTATAGATTCTTTGGCATGTCATCCATAAGGTGAAACCATATCCCTGGTCCTCTGAGTAGACTTAGACATTTCTAACAAATTGAACAAGGCAGGAATGGTGATATGAAACATCACTGGCCAGGGCCCTTAGGATACGGTAGCTTTGGCCTCTTGCATCACTCTTTCTGAGGAAAAATGCCCAGCTATGAAGACCCCCGGTCACTGATAGGAGGCCTACCCAGTGCAGTATGTCTACATGTCATCTGAGGAGTGGGTCTTTCAGCTCCCTGGAGCCTACAAATGATGGCAGCCAGTTCCTACTGACACTTTGACCCCGAGCCAGCAGCTCCTAGGTTAGTGCTCCAGAATTCCTGACCCACAACAACTGGAGAGACGAAAACTTACTGAACCCACCGCATGTCAAGTAATGTGTTACACAGTAGTAGGTGACTAATGCAGATGTGATGTGACATGATGTGATCTGATCTGATCCATTCTTGTAAGAGGCCACGTGGGGCCATAAGAAGGAAGCTGAAGTGGCAGAGACGCTGTCACCATGGCTCAGGCAAGAATCATGGGTGGCTAGTTGGCTGGCGGCGTGGAGATGTGAGGAAGAGAGCTGGGGGATCTGAAGGTGACTCGGCAAGAGAAGGGTAAGGGAAAGCTCTAGGATGGCTCCCAGCTCTTGTCTCGAGTGACTGAGACGACATGGTGCCACCCAGCAAGATTGAGAGAATCCTGGAGGGTGGGTGAGTGTGGAGCATGATTCTACTTCTAGATTTTAGGATAAAGGATCAGGTTGAAAGTTCAAAGTATGTTTTAAGGCAAAACATCTTATATCAACCACCTACACAAATGGTGGGGCTCGTGCTTTTCATCTGTACAGTGGGCCTTATCTTGCTCAGGGTGGGTCACCCTTTTCCTACATATAAAAAAAATCAAGTTGGAACTTCTGTATGGACCCACAAATTCCACAGATTTTTATCTCCAAAAACACATAAATATTGCCAGCTCCAAACTATAGTGTGCCTCTCTGTTGGGGGCCCACAGTCTATTTCCATGAGTGCACCCTTTTACATTTCTCCCTAGTAAGCCCCTTTATGCCTCTAAAATTTTTTTAAAACAAAGAAGATGCAGTAGTGGTGAGGATGAGTTTCTTCTTTGCCAGGTACTCAGAACTGCTTTGCTCTATCAACCCTGAGAATATGATTAGAGTTAATGCACAATCAATAAGACTATCCAGTGAATGCTAATGAAGGGTTTCCAATACGAAGAGTTAAAAATTACCCAAAACTTTAGTTTTTAAACAGGCAAATATTCCCTCCCTTTAAGTACAACACTGTGTATGTTTCTGACCCCTCACCAAGCTCATTCTTTCCTCCTCGATCTGGAGTGAGATCCCCAAATTGGTGTTTTAGCAAACACACCAAGTATTTCTAATACCAAGACATTGATTTCCAAATGCAGCCCGGGACTCATAGGAGTCTCTGAATTCAGCCAAGGGCTGGGAAGAGTAATGACACAAAATGAAATGGAACAGAATAGAAACCATCAGAGTTTATCACAATGTAAGGATACACCCTGCTTTGTGAAAAGTCCTTTTATATCTGTTGTTGTCATCAGTATTTGCATGAGGAATAGATTTAATCCAGGACACAGAAATTCACACGATTGTCTGACAATAGCCACCCACAGAGTCCAGTATAGAAGAGTGCAAGTGATGTGTCTGCATACTAGAAATCCTAAAAAACGAGCCAGAGGCCAGGAGCCCGCAGAAACATCCTGTGCAGTCCATCTCGAGAGGACGAGGAACCTGTGATGGAAGACTGAAGGGTCTGAGCCAGGTCAACCCTTCTGTGTGGTACTAGAGAATAGAGAGTCTGCAGCCGCAGCAGCAGGCTGAAAGGCTGGTGCTGGAAGCTGAAGAATCTGCGGTGAAAGCCAAGAAACAATACCCAAGGTGAAGGGGAAGACCAAGCTCCTCCAAAGAGATCAGCAGCCATCCTTGGCCAAGACGCCAACTGGAGCTCAGCCGAAGAGAAGAGCTGAAGTCGCTCCAAAGGAAAGCAGCTGGAACAAAGCTCTTCCAAGGAAAATCAGCTGAAATCCTTTCCATCCATTCTCCTTTGATACTATTCTGATAATAAGCCTTTTAAAGTGGGTCTTTCATGCCCAGAACCATGTGACTCGGTTCAAGTTGATAATTAGTCAGTTAACTACCACAATATCTAAACTGCTTATGTGTGTTCATGTAGGGGGTTATCAAATCAAATACATATTCCTCTGTGTATCACAGTCACATGGTGTGGAAGTCAGTGGTCTAGATGATACTCCTTGAAAAAAGCGGCTGGGTGTTGTTCAGAACACTAGGTTTGACACAAGCAAGGTGCTGCACGGAGGGCTGAGTCACCTAGTTGGTTGGATGGATAAAGCCCTGGGCCACTCTGAAAGAGGGGAGCTTTGGTCCACTGCTATGTCTTATATCTAGATACACCGCCCCCAAAAGCTTCATGTGCTCACAGATGGAGCCTTGGGGAGGCAGCTGGACCATGGGTATGTGATCCTGGACTATGGGTGTGATAACCCGATCAGTCCACTGATCGGTTTAGCCTCGTTGTGAGTGATGGAGTTACTGAAGGAAGGGGGAAGCCCTGCCCTAGGTGAGGGTGGAGCCACCAACAAGCTTGAAGCCCGGATGGAATATAAAGAAAAAGAAGGAAGGCAAGCTTGCGGCTTCCTGCATGTCCTACCGTGGACTATTACTCCTCGGCCATGCCCCTCTGCCATGCCTCCTGCCGAGTATGGGCTGAAACCTCTACAAATTATGAGCTAAAATACACTTTTCTGCTTTTACTTCTGTCTCAGCAATAAGAAAGTGCCTTGGATCCCCTCTACCACAGTGCTCTCGGTGTTAGTGTGGGATTGTATCACTTCTTAGAATTCCCGAGTGACTCCCCTTCCTCCTCCTCATACTTCGGCCGCAGAGACTCTCTGGTCTCCTTCTACCAGCTCACACTTGTGGGATCAGCTGGATGCCCTCTCCATACGATCATGCCCTCCGTGAGAAGCTTTAGTGGTTCTCTACCTTGAACGTGGCACCATCCTAACTCTACACTGGTTCACCAAATCCCGGCCCTCTTTCCCCAATTCAGCTGCATCTTTTCTCCACCTGGGTGGTTCTTTCTTAGTTTGCACTCGGCTTGGATTCCCTGGCACTCAAAGGACACAGGCCAGGGGTGGCCACTCAGCCCAGGGGTTGATGGGATCTGCCAGGGGATGAGGCCAGGTAGGGAGGTCCTGAGTAGGCAAGTGTCACACTGTAGGTAATGGAGATGCACAGAGTTTGATCCCGGAAGTGTCGCACTCCAGTTAAGGGGGACCGTCTGGGGCGGGGAAACTGGTGGGATGGAGCAGGGATGGGAGGCTGAGGCCAGTTAGGGAGTGAGTCTAACGATCCAGCAAGATGGTGCCATTTCAACTAAATGCTCGCTCTTCCTCGCAGAGAGAGAGAGAGACCTTCACTGTCACTGAGAACAAAAGGCTGCGCACGCAGAAGGGTTACCTGCTGCTTTCAGGCTCACCCAGCCACCCCCATGACTGGCTCGTGGGGATGTCTGGGGGCGAGTCCAGTCCCACTGTGCAGCTCGGCCTGCTCACTGGTCTCTGCTGGTGTGAGGCTGTGCCCACTGCCCACAACAGGAACTCTCGATTCAGACATTTAAGGCGGTATTGCCCCCGTCTCCTTTCCCAGAGTGGTCATTACAGATTTGTTGCTTAGCTCTTTCCCCTTTGGCACAGCTCTAGACCTCTCATCGTGCAGGCCCCCTCGCTACTTTAGCAGCACCCCATTTTAAACTCATTCCCAGGAGGAAACTGGATTCCGATGCAAGCAGGGTGTAAGCGTTTGGGGGAGGGGTGCACACACTGCTTCAAGAGCTCAGCAGTTGGCACGTAGGGCACACTGTAATCTGCTGACACTTCTTGCCTCTGAGTCACCAGCAAACCAGCGATTTCCCATCCTCCTTTGAGGGCCCAACAAAGTCGGAGCTGGATGAGGCCGCAGATCACACAGCACTGCAAGGTCTTCACTCCTAGGCAAGGACACTGAAGCCTAAAGGGTGGGAGTGACCTTCCTAGAGACCCGGCTGCAGTGACAGGTGATTTGTTCCTGTGAAGATGACTAAATGCAACATTAGACTTAGTCTCTGTTCAACATAATCTTCTTTACCTGGGCCCAGAGCAGGGCTGTGGCCAGGGGTACGCTGTGCAGTACTGGTCTCAGATCAAGGCTGAACAAGGCAGGATCTGTTGGCTGTTGGGGTTCTCAAGGTAGGTCACAGACTGGACTCCTTGGCAGGTGGCTTTAAATGTTTGATTTTAGGTCACATCTCAGACCCGCTGAATCAATTTTGGATGTGAGCTGGAAATGAGTCTTTGGATTCACTAATCTAAAAGTCAGTTGCCCTTTATTGCTGTTTTAGTGAGTCATGCTAGGTTTTCAAGATTTGTGCACTTAGAGCACAGGTCATTGCTGGGCCCAGCAGCCCTTTTTAAAACCCTATTTTAAGTCCCAGGAGGCACAGCTGGTTCCACACGTAGGGATTTATGTGTTGGTGGTTGTGAGATTCCTGTTCTCTCTTTTTTTTTAATTGAATTCTTTATTGGTACAATTTATATACATCTCACAATCACATATAACATTGGGGAATTTGTACCAGTATGACACAATCCTGTTGTCTTTTAACTCTTCTTAGGTTGGGGCCCAAGAATTTGATGTGAAAACCTATGAACTTTCAACCTATGAACTGTCATTTGCTGTTATTATTGGTAGGAGGGAATTCAAGAGCTGAAGTCCATAACCAAAATCTATACTTTGGAAAATGGATGGAGAAAAATGATGTTCTTATCTTTTTCTTCCAAGTTCAAAACTAATTGAAACGCAAGATGCCAGATGTGTCAGCTGATTGCTAATAAAGAACCGAAGTCCTTGGCTTTAGACCCTAGGCTAATAAGGTATTAACTTGCCCCCCCCCCCCGCCGCCCTGGTGTCTCCATCTCCCACAGGGTATTCACTCTGTGTGCCCACTCAGGGGCAGTCTGGCTAGACCATGTCTTGAGAGAGCATGTTCTGTGGGCAACACAGATGTAGACTCCAAAGCAAGACCCTGTGGAGCACCTCGAGTCAAAAAAGTGGCCTCTGGCTATTGAAATCAGAGGTGGCCCATGTGAAGTCGGTTCCCATTCATCTCTGATGTTCTTTTGGAAGAAAAGAGCCAAGCACTGTCAGCTACCAACAACAAAACAATACACATTTTAGAAGTCAAAAAGTTTTAGAAAATTTGTTAAAAACAGAAGCCTAACACCATTTTGCTCCAAAAAGGGAGTTACTGCCTTCCTGAGATGGATAGAATTTGCCATTCCCTATAGTTTGTACTGCTGGAATAATTCATCCCTTTCCTAGTTACAGAATATACATTTTCATTCTCTCTTCTCACACTTTGAAGTCAAGTTGTGCAAATCGACTAAAGATGGGAGAGTATGTCAGCAAAATCATTTGAGACTCACAGAGCTGGTAGGATCTGACCATTTCTGACTATTTAAATATATAGTATAAAAGTTATTTGGTATGCAATAGTATGTAATTTTGTCTGTTGCTCAGATAACTAGACATGGCCAAGATAATTATTATACAGTTAATTGGTAGGAATTATCATCAGCTCATTTGAAATAACTGACTCCATTACTTTCAGATTGCCAAAAAGTGTATGAGTATGGACTTCCAACCTGCACATCAGAAACTGGGGAAATGAAATGCTTTCGTTCCATGGACTGTGGACTGAAAAATCCCTTTGTTTGGACATTTGCTCCATGGCCAGTGATCTGGCGATTTCCTGGTGCCATCTCCGGGCTGATTTTCTTGAGCAGAGGGCAGACAAGCATGGCATGGAGAAAGTCCACCAGTGAAGCACTTCAAGGCAAACAGGAATCTACTCAATTCACTTGGTTTCTTGGGTAAAGGAGCACGTTACTTAAAAAAAAAAAAAACAAACATGCAACTATTGACTTTCTACTACATCCTTAATGTATCTACTTATCTGTCTTAGCTTTGTTGTAAAAGCTAAGACAACTATCATTATTGAGATACTAAGGATGATACTAAGGAGTCCAAGAAGGAGGAATCCACAATGACAGTTTTTGGTTTGACTGGAGAGGGCCAGGAACCGGTGAGAGCCCTTAGCCAGCAGTCCTCCCACTGTCTCCACTCCCTCTCTGCTTCTAGTGCCACCAGCAAGGTTTCTGTTCTGCTTTGCTGACTCTGTGGCCTCCTATACTAGGATCTGGGGTTCTGCCCTGCAGTTCTGTAGTAAGGTAGCAACGATTATTTCAAGGCTTTTGTAGACTTAGAGCAGATTTTAGAAGACTTCCCCCCCCCCAAGAGTGGAGTTCACTCACTCCACCCAGCATCAGCTCAGTGGAGCAAACTTCCAACTGTTGCTATGTCCTCGTTCTGATTCTCTGTACGGTTCTAGAGTCAACCTTTTAGAGTGATCTGGTAGCCAGTGCTACTTTGTCATCTGCATAAGAAATGGTGGTTACAATTTGTTGATTCTTAAATTGGTACTTTAATCTGAGATACTGTCTATTAACTTCCCTTTAGGATGGATGAAGATTCAGTATGCTTGTCTTAACTCTTACTCAGTGTATTATGACTACATAAATATTTTTCATTGTTAACCCAAATATTACATTGTAGTAAATTTTATTTTCTTTCTTGTGCTTTCATTTGGCCTTTTCTGACATCACTAAGTAGCTGATGGTGTTTATCAGTTTAGAATTTTTTTTATAAACTGCCACATATTCTTTCCAAACCCTTGTAACACACTTTCTATACCAATAAATATATTAAGTCATCTTCTTGCACAGAGCCTTTCTTTTATCTGTTCTGGTGATCTTTACCCTGAACTTTCTTTTTGTCTCTCTTATGTTAATCTCTTTTACTTTTCAGTAGCTTCATGAAAAGGGAACAAGGGAAGCAAATCTTCAGAGACTGCATATCTTACAGTGTCTTTATTCCATGATTGCACTTGCTGGATAGTTGTGCTGGTTATAGAACTCATATTTGATAATATACTGGTCTCTTAGAATTCTGAAAATATTCGCTTTTTGACTTGTGGTATTCAGTAATGCTTTTGGCAGACTCATAGCACTTAAATTTCCATATGTTACCATCTTTTTTTTTTCTGTAAAGGCTTTGGTATTATATGGTCTAGCATCCTGAAACTTGATCTTGATAAAACTAACGCAAATCTTCCTTTGTGTTGGTGGGTTAGTTAGTTCTTTAAACTTGGAAGCTCTTATTCCTCATCTAGTAAATTTTTCTTATTAATACTTTGATAACTTCATAATCTTCATCTGTATTATTCTCAACTTTCAGTCAGTTTCAGATCTTCTACACTGACAGTTTAATTTCTGATTTTAAAAAAAATCTCCTATATTCAATGTATTTGTCTTTTGATTCCTTTAACAACTTTTCTTGATTTATCTTTCAACCTTTCAATAAATTTATAGAAAAATATTTTATTATATTTTAAATTTCCTGGAGCTGTTTCTTATTCTCTTATTTTAAAGAAGATATACAAATCTGTCATTTCATAGAACCTTATCTAATACTTTTTAAATTGAATTCTTTATTGGTACAATTTATATACATCTCACAATCACATATAACATTGGGGGATTTGTACCAGTATATGACACAAGTTAATTTTTACCCATATCCCTACCCACCCACACCTCCCCACCACCTATATACATGCTCTTTTATTTTCTTTCTGAATCTTATTTATTCCTTCCCCTCATTACATTCCCACACCAAATTTCCTATGGAAATTTCCCATTCTACAAAAACTCATACTTTCTAGGGCTCATTTGCATCTACAGGTGCTCATATCAAAGAGAAGATCCGGTATTTGCCTATCTGTGATCTATTTATTTCACTTATTAGTGTATCCTCCAGGTGTCTCCATTTGCACATAAATGAATCAATTTTGTCATTCTTTATGGCAGAATAATACTCCATTTTATATTAAAAAATGCACATCTTCTTTATCCAGTCTCTAGTTGATGGGCATTTGGGTTGTTTCCAAGATTGAGCTATCATGAACTGAGCTGCTTTGAACAAGGGTATACATCTGTCTTTCCAATGTGATTTTTTACATTCTTTGGAGTATATTCCTAGAAGGGGAATAGAAGGGTTAAATGGGACCCCTAGTCCTAGTTTGCTGAGAAATCTCCACACAGATCTCCACAATGGTTGCACAAGTCTGCAATCCCACCAACAGTGGAGAAGGGTTCTTTTCTCCCCACAGCCTCACCAGCATTTATTGTTGGTTGGTTTTGTAATAGCAGCCATTCTTTGTGGAGTGAGATGAAATCTCAGTGTTGTTTTCATTTGCATCTCTTGAATACCAGTGATGTTGAACATTTCTTCATATGTTTCTTCGCTGCTTTGACTTCTGCCTCTGAGAAGTGTCTGTCCATTTCAGATGCCCATTTTTTGAATTGGGTCTTTAAACTTGGGGAGGCTGATCTGTTTAAGTTCTTTATATATTGTAGATAATAGCCCTTTGTCTGATAAATAGCTAGAGAAGATTTTTTCCATGTTGTTGGTTGTCTTTTAGCAGAGCCAGTGACTTCTTTTGCTGTGCAGAAGCTTTTCAGTAGGATGAAATCCATTTGTTGATTCTTTCTGCTAGTTCTTGTGCTAGAGGTTTTATTCATAAAGTCTCTGCCTAAGCCAGTGTCTCCAAGAGTTTTACCAAGCCTGTTTACCAGCAGGCTTATTGTTTCTGTTTTAATGTTTAAGTCTTGTATCCATTGTGAATTTAGTTTTGTGCATGATGAAAGAGATAGTTCTAGCATTAGTTTTCGACAGGTTAAAGCTCAGTTTTTCCAGCACCATTTATTAAAGAGGCTGTCTTTCCTCCACTGGGGATGTTTGGCTCCTTTGTCAAAGATAAGGTGGCTTAGTGTATCAGGGTTGTTTCTGAATCTTTTAATCTATTCCACTGGTCCTCCAGTCTGTTACTTTGCCAGTACCATGCAGTTTTTATCACAGTGGCTTTATAGTAGAGTTTTAAATTGGGGATTGTAATACCCCCTGACATGTCGTGGTTGCTTAGAATTGCTTTTGCTAGTCTAGGTTTCTTGTGGTTCCAGATGAATTTTTATATTATTTTCTCTAGCTCTGTGAAGTATAGCATTGGAATTTCAATTGGAATTGCATTGAATCTGTATAGTAGTTGTGGGAGTATAGCCATTTTGACAATGTTGGTCTCCCTACCCTGGAACGAGGGATGTTTTTCTACTTTCTGATTCCCTTTTCTATCTCAGTTTTCAGAGTCCTGTAGTTTTCAGAGTAGAAGTCTTTACTTCCTTTGTTAGGTTGATTCCTAGATATTTCATTTTTCTAAGTGCTACTGTGAAAGGGATCGCCTCCCCAATTTCTCTTTCAGTGAGTCTGTTGTTTGTGTAGACAAAGGCTGTTGATTTTTGAGCATTGACCTTGTATCCAGCAACACTACAAAATTTGGTAATTAAGTCTACAGTCTTTTGGTTGAGTTTTTAAGATCCTCTAGATAGAGTATCATATCATCAGCAAATAATGCCAGTTTAACTTCTTCCTTTCCTATCTTTATTCCTACCTGATTGCTATGGCTAAAGTTTCTAGCACTATATTGAACAAGAGTGGTGACAACAGGCATCCTTGTCTTGTTCCTGATCTTACTGTAAAAGGTTTCAGTTTTTGCCCATTAAGTATGATGCTGGCTATTGGTTTCTCATAAATAGCTTGTATTAAATTGAGATAAAGTCCATCAATTCCGATTCTCTGTAGGGTTTTGATCATAAATGGGTGCTGGATTTTATCAAATGCTTTTTCTGTGTCTATTGAGATAATCATATGGATTTGTTCTTGAGTCTGTTAATATAGTGTATTACATTGATTGATTTACATATGTTCAACCAGCCTTGCATCCCTGGGATAAATCTGACTTGATCAAGGTGTATGATTTTCTTGATAATTCTCTGTATTCTGTTTGCCAGTACTGTATTGAGGATTTTTGTGTCAGTGTTCATTAGAGAGATTGGCCTGTAGTTTTCTTTTTTGGTGGGATCTTTCCCTGCCTTTGGAATCAGGGTGATGGTTGCTTCAAGGAATGATTTGGGGAGTACTGCTTCCCTTTCGATTTCATTAAAAAGATTGAGAAGTACTGGTATTAACTCTTCTTTAAAAGTTTTGAAGAATTCAGCAGTGAAGCCATCAGGACCAGGGCTTTTCTTTGTTGGTAGGTTTTTTAATTACATTTTCAATTTCCCAGATTGATATCGGGTTGTTTAACATTTTTATTTCCTCTTCATTCAGCTTTGGAAGTTCGTATGTGTCTAGGAATCTATCCATTTCTTCTAGATTTTCCATCTTCTTGGAGTACAGATTTTCAGAGTACGTGTTTATTATCCTTTGGACTTCTTCTGGGTCTGTGCTGATTTCCCCATTTTCATTCCTTATAGCATGGATTTGAGCCTTTTCCTTCCTTTGTTTGATAAGGTTGGCTAAGGGTCTGTCGATCTTTATTTATCCTTCCAAATAACCAACTCTTGGATTCATTGATTCTTTGTATTGTTCTGTCTCCATTGCATTAATTTCTGCTCTGATCCTTATAATTTCCTCTCTAGTATGTGCTTTGGGTTTGTTTTGCTCCTCTTTTTCTGTCTGAGGTCATCATTAGATTGTTTATTTCAGTTTGCTCTATTTTCTGAGAGTAGGCATTCACTGCTATGAATTTCCCTCACAGAACTGCTTTCATTTTGTCCCATAAATTCCTGTATGTTGTGCTAGGGTTGCCATTTAGTTTTAGAAACTGTTTAATTTCTTCAATTTCTTTCATGGCCCATTGGTTGGTTAACAGAGTGTTGTTCAATTTCGATGTGTTGTGAGTATCTTTAAATTTCCTTTGCTATTCAGCTCCAGTTTCAAGGCACTGTGGTCTGATAGTATGCAGGGGATAACTTTGATTCCTTTGCATTTACTTAAGCCTGTTCTATGGACTAGAATGCGATCTATTTTGGAGAATGATCCATGAACAGCTGAGAAGAAGGTATATTCTCGCTTTGTAGGGTCAAAAATTCTGTAGGCATCTAATAAGTCCATTTGCTCAAAAGTTTGATTGAGCTCAAGTATTTCCTTATTGATTCTTTGTCCAGTTGATCTGTCAATTTGTGACAGTGGAGTATTAAAATCCCCTACTACTATTGTATTCATGGTTAACTGGCTTTTCATGTCCAGTAATGTTTGTTTTATATAGTTGGGTTCATTAGAGTTTGGTGCATAAATATTTATGATTGTCATTTCTTTCTCTTGGATC